>JAURVB010000534.1:0-54348 GCA_033002965.1 Piper betle | reverse complement strand
TAATAGGAAGAGTGTCATCAAGCCCTAAGAAAATATACCTGAGATGTTTTGGAAGTTGCTTTAGCTCTAAAATAAGTGGTACTTCAATTGATGGCAGCAATTTGTGGAATGGTAGATCTGAGGTTTCCATAACTTTGAATCGTTGAGGCAAAATTGGTTGTGAATCTAATACTTTAACCATCTCATCCACATCAATATCTTCTTCACAAAGAGAATTTATGGATTTATGTAATGAATTACTAAACTGATCCCCTTTGCATCCGAGTAAGCTAACCAATGTATTGAGTTCATTTTCGTTATTTGGTTTTTCATCTTTTTCCTTAACTTCATTGGGCTGAACTGGTTCCTGTAAAGTAATACCACTCTGGGTTGTTATAGCTTTGCAATGCTCTTGACCATCATTCCTTGGTTGTTCTGGTTGGCTAGGAAGTACACCCTTGGGTCGCTCACTTGGTTCCTTGTTTAATTGCACCATAACTTGTTGCATAAACTGTTGTTGTTGTTGTTGCTGATTCTGCATAAATTGTTGCATAGTTTGTTGCATGGTTTGTTGCATGGAATTGAACATTTGGACCAAATCTGGTTGTTGTTGTTGCTGAAAAGAAAGTGAAGGGGGTTGATAATGCTGTGATGGTGGTGGTGGATTATTGGGGACAACAACCGATTGTGAAGAATTATTCCATGAAAAATTGGGGTTATTGCACCAGCCCGCATTGTAGGTGTTGGAATAGGGATTGTTGTTCCAAATAAAGTTGCCTACGTAATTAACTTGATCTGTTGCACATTGACCTGTAAAATGTCCTTGTCCACACCATTCACACCTTGGTTCTACAGCCTTAACCTGTCTCTGTATATTAAGAATTTGAACTTCATTAGTTAAAGCACTGACCTGAGCAGATAAAGCAGTAAGTGCATCTAATTCTAAAACTCCGGTAGTCCTCCATGAATGCATGGC
The DNA here is from genome assembly GCA_033002965.1 of Piper betle. NCBI lineage: Eukaryota > Viridiplantae > Streptophyta > Magnoliopsida > Piperales > Piperaceae > Piper > Piper betle. The sequence continues at coordinate 53,393 of JAURVB010000534.1, read as the reverse complement.
TTCTTCCTCTATTGGTTCTTGTGCTCTTCTTCCAGCGGCACACAAGTTTCTCAAAGTCCTTTCAATCTTTGAATCACAAGAAGACAAGGGTGACCGTACTAATAAACAAATGATAATAAATAATAGAAGGAAGAAGACAATGATATAGTTTATTTTTTCCTTTTTTTATAAATATAATCAGACACTAAAATCTAAAAAGAAAAGAAAAACACTCAAAATTCTAATCCTAAATTAATTAAGAAAATTCGATCTCCCCGGCAACGGCGCCAAAAACTTGTTCGAATATTTTCAATGACATGCAAGTATACACGGTCGAAACAAGTAATATAATGATAAATTAGAGTATCGTTCCCACAGAGAGATGAATTTCCTTAAATTAATTAAAGAAAATAAAATTAAGAACAAAACAGAAATAATTGACTTAACTAAATCTAAATAATAACTTTAAATAAAAGACGAAGTTAAAATGATAAAACTCGTTCTAGAGTCGAATTTCCCTTAACATGAATTTAATCTTCATTAAATCTTACTCTTATCTTTTATTCCCTCAGATTGTCGATCTAGGATAATTATATGACATGGTGGCTCCCGCTCCTTCATGCTTCTATTATTTTGCCTCAATTTCTACCTCCCGGTGATAATTGATTAATCAACAAAATAATGCATTAAGATTTGCCTTACAATCGCATACGGTGTTGTGTATCTTCCGACCACAACGACAAACAAGTCAAAAGACTCGTCGTATGATGAATTATCAATGACTAATCTAATTAATTTCTCCCGAAATCTAATTAAACCTCATGATCTAAGAAATAGGTGATCAATCTACTCTTAGCATTAAGAACATGATAATTTAAACAATCCGATTGAATAAAAGAATAAGAGCTTGAAATAAATTCAATTAAATCATGTTAAGTTCCATTCTTCTCTAGAACGAAATAAAAGACTACTCCATAATAAAAATAGAAAACATTATAAAGAAGAAACTAATTTTTATTATGAAAGAAAAAGAATTACAAAAACTAAAACTACTACTTTCACTACACTCTGAAGCCAAGAGATGAGATATGATCAACAACAAATGACCACCCCTTTATATAGAAGTGGAGATACAAGAATTCGAAGAGGGTGTTCACAAATCGACGTAGTCTAATTAATTATAATGTCCCTTCAAGTTTCCAACTGTTCGACTCCATTGAACACCATGAATTGTAGCCATTGGGTAGGGCCAAGTGTCATGACCAATCAAATCCAAAGCTTAATTTATTCATCTTTTTCTGCATTGAAACACCAAAATTAAGCATATATAATAAAATATTAATTAACTAAAATATAATGAAAAATATCACTAAATTAATAATGTTTATACCCGGGAAGTACAAAATCATATTAAAAACATGGGTAAATATTATATATTTTAAACACTTAACAGTGGCCACCCTCCCAACATGTTAAGAGTTTAGGATAGGCTCATAATCACTAAAAGACGTTATTAATGATGTTGTGGAATATATTAATTGTTTCTTGTAATTATATGACTTTGCGTTTTTATAACTGATGCGCAATTGCCTCCGCAGGTATGAGCATGGAAGGATGGGTAGAGTCAGGATAGCTGAGAGGATTCTATTATTGGACTATTCTTTTCTCTAGATTGTTTGCATGACAGTGAGATTTTGGTTCGGTTCATGAGGCTTAGATTATTTCAAGCATTTAGTATATTATATTTTATGTCATGGTTTTTAAAATCTTGATAATTAATAGAAAAATTAATTTATGAGGCACTTAATTTCATATAGTAACACTTGGCTCGTGGCTCGGAATGGCGGGTCGTTAGAGGAGGACAACTACTTGAGGATGTTCTTAGCTTTGTACGGAGACTGCATATGACAACATTGAGAGCAGAGTTGGGTCAGAGATTGAGGAAAAGATATAGCTACGGTAACATCATCTATGCAGAGAAAAGTTAGGCGCACTAGAATTATTTGGATGTGATGGCGCATGATTGACCTCACCAGCCATCTTGCATACCATCGCCTTGATCTGTCCTTAGGTCAGATGTGTATTGCAAAATAGTGTTAGTGATAGTATTATAGGGATTATCAGACAGTGTTAGTGACTCTTTTAGGGATGTATATGGACAGAGTCCAAGAACAAGGCAATGTGACCTCCAAATGGGATGGCCACAGTAGTCAGATTGTTTAGTTAGCATGACAACAAATGTATGAGTTATAGCCAGGGTATATAGATCATGCAGATGGTCACACATAAAGTGTGATCTCAGCCAGTGAGACGAGTTTGACTCATATTACAGCCTTTGGCTTAGATGGTTGGTTCAGTGAGGAAGTGTCCTTGACGAAGAGAGTGTTTTCCTTGTGCTTCACCAGCAAGATTATGTCCTTACCTTGAGACATGGGATTTAGCCTTTACCCCAAGCATAGGAGGTACCTTCATGGTGCTGTTTAGGACTTACAATGCAGGTAGCCGATGACAAACCAGTTTGGAGGAAACAACTTCACCCAGGCTTGGGAGCGACGCAAACAAAGACTTCAGTCAGACCTGATCATGTTGAACAGATAGAGGGACACCACTATATGCTCATCTTGACTTATGGCTTTGCTTGAGAGTCTACAATAGTGGTAGTACTCATCTGAGTTAACATTAGTGCTACAAATAGGTATAGGATGGCAAGTGACGCATCCACTGAAGAGCAGACAAGACACGTGTCAAACCTCACTATGAGACCCCGTAGACTCAAGGATAGATAGTGGTTCTTTCGGTAATTTGAACCCCATCCGTTTAGAAGTGTGTGACTAGCACGGTATCAAGAAATATATGCCTACTTAATTGATTCATCATTGATTAGCTTGTTCCATAGGCTGGCCACCTATAGCAAAGTCCAATCATGATGATCTTAGAGACATGTCCATGGACCTACCCATATGTTTGAGACACCTAGTACCCTATACAGAGTTTCATTACCCCACTGTGGTTCAAAAGAAGATCCTCACATCACCACAGATAGAGTAATATACGTACCTAGTAGAATTTTTCAGCTTAGTGTACTCTTCCAGCACACCTAATGTCAAACCACATGAGGATGAGACACCTAGTTAGAGTCCTAGAGGAGTGAGATCAGTTTTTCGTGAGAGATCCAGTCTCTTGCCACATGACCAGAGATGTCAAATAGAGTCGAGCCTTCTCCAGAGTATTTTTACACTAACCCTTCTAGATATATCAGTCCTACTATTTATTTTCTAGATGGTTGAGACGAACAAACATTGACAAGTTCATGTGCCATGGAGCTGATGCAGACTCCATAGTTCCATGGAGAGTATGCTTGCATACTCCTTGAGACACGCTATACATTGTACAAGTGTTCTCACCATCATTCCATAACAGAGAGCCCCCTTTGGTAGTAGTTAATAGTTGTAAAGATAATTACGAGAGCCATAATATGTAGTAGAGTCATAGCAGCTATCCTTGTTCCATTATGGAACAGAGTCAAATATTTGACTCATGACAGAGTTAGCTAGGACCTGGTGAGTGGTCTAGTTCCTCTTCCAAGGACATCTAAGTGTTTGACCTAGACTGGCGATAGTGAGTCATATAGCGCTCATTAGCATATACCTCTATTTGGTACTAGAGTCCACCATATGCTAGCAGGATAGGACCTCTAGCAGAGTGTCTTGAGGGTACACGTACCTGACCTGCCACATTGATGAGGATCAGGTAGACATAAGTAGATGTTAGGTCGCATACCTGTCACCGACATAGTTTTTTCTGATGTAGCCTAGACTAGTACCCTACAGTACTTTAGATTACCTGCTTGACAATGTAGTAGACCCTTAGGGGCGAACCTAGGTTTTTCCCTCCGAGGTCATTGTATTTCAGTTCCCATTAATTGCTGTGACCCTAGGAGCTAGTCTAGCAAGATGATTCGAGCATGTATGATCAGTCCAATCAGATGATTCTAGCATGTATGGACTGTTTCACCAGATGATTCGACCATGCGTGTTCTGTCTAGCCAGATTATTAAGGAGCTAGCGAGCTTCATTAGCGTTCATAGTTCTAGCTTCATGTTGGCTCTGTTTGGGCCATGTGCAGCTAGCTTTCGAGGGAGAGCTACTAGTGTGCCAATGAGATGACGTCTTCGGTTGAGTCCTCTGATCACTATTCATATGAGAAATTGTGAGGATGGAATTTTTATAAAGAGGAGAGGTTGTAAAACCCAGCTTCGGGTTAGGGTTTTACCCACTTGTAGTTTTGCCCAGTTCAGGCCAGTCTCGAGTCGGTTCGAACGAGCTTCTAAGCCAGACCAATTTTTAGACCATGAGTATGAGGCCCAGATGGTCATATGAGCATGTTATGGTGGCTGAGTATGCCTGACATGCAGATGATAGCTTCAGTTAGGCTACAGCAAAACATGAGTTATTAGTGTATACACGAGGTATACAAATGATTTTTATGGGTTAGCCAGGGTTTTAGGCCTAGATCTATGCTCGTTGCAGCGTTTAGTATCCGTTTGGGATTTTCAGGGTATCTCATTTACATGCATCTTAGGGATTTTGGATCACTGAATTGCCCCTATGGGCCCAACTTGATTTGAGTCATAGATTTTCACCCGATTGAGTTTAGGGTTCGAGGCCTATTTAGCCTTCTTGCCTCGATTCCCACCTATAGAGTCACTTTTAGGACTCAAGTTAGTTTAGACTTTAGACGGTCTCGATCTACACTTTTTGTCCATATAAATATTGCATATACCCATAGGCTGGGCCGCACTAGGCCACGAGTTAGTCGGACGTCCCAGATTGTGCCACGTGGCAAGATCTGAGCCATCCACTCAGCCCTAGCTTCACCCATTGATTTTTAGAGATTTTCACCCATTTTCGGAGTTATTTACCTTAGTGCCACCACCCTTAGCGCCGCCGCCACTTTGGATCTTGGCCGGCGAGTCTCCAACTCACCCCAGGCGCCCGGACCAGAACCCCTATGAACCGGTGACAACATTTTTGTAGTCGGTTTCAAATGCTGCCTTGCCGTTCGAGTTGTTTTTCAGTGCCGGCGAGCCACCTCTAGCGAATCGGACCACCCACATAGCTTCCCTTCATCGAGGCAGAACATTTTGAAACCACCCACGACCACCGCCCTGGCCATGAATGCCGCTCGCGTCGCCGCAGCACCAGATGCCAATTCTGCCCTTTACGGCCGTTTTCTGCCCACCATCATCCAGACTCCGCCGATCGCCACCAGCACCGTCTTCCTCGTTGTCAAGGCCATCGATCTCAACTGGTTATGAACCGAACCACGCCTCCATAGGTATTTCCAGTGACAGGCACCACCTACCCCATCGTACCCAGTTATCTGCAATCAAGTCCACCTCCCCACGTTTGTGTCTGCCTAATCAGCTCTTGTTCACCCATTCGTGTCTGTGGTCATGCCCAAGTCCGTGTCCGCATCCAACTACTTGGCCCAACAATGTTGTTTGGCTCGGTTGAGTTGGCTTGGTCAACTCGCCTAGTTTGACCTCGGTCGACTCGCCTAGGTTGACTTGGTTCGGTTCGGTTTCACCTAATTTTTAGCCTTTTTTGACCATTTATGATAATTTGAGAACTCATACATTAGTTTAGATGCATATTCACGATATGTAGCATATTTTGATGTTATGAGTGTTTTTTATTTATTTATGTATTATCTATTTATTTTTATTTATATGTTTGTCATATATGATGAATGTTTACTAATTGTTTGTTATTATTAATGTTATATTTACTTATTAATATTAGTCTTATTTATATTTACTTAATATGTATGTATATATATATATATATGTTGTGTGTATGTTATTATTTATTTGTATTGAATTAAGTATTCCGTATTGGATAACATGATATTATTATTATTCATGATTAATTAAAATTAACTAATTACCTTTTATTTATTTATTTATTTATAGAATATTATGTATTTATTTATTTAAGTATTTATATATTTACTAACACAAGTATATGTGATATTTACTCGTGCTGCAAACATTTTACATTTGGCTCAATTCGACTTAAACTCGTGCTCGCTAATTTTGTGCTCGAAAAAATACTTTGTTCGCAATAGATAGCTCGTTGAATAACGAACAGAGCTTGAGCTAATGAGTGTTCAGCTCGGCTTGGCTCGAAACTCGAGCTTGATGTGTTCAAACTCGAAAAAAATACTCGGCTCTACTCAGCTCATCAATACTATTGAGGCCATATTGAACTTATATACTGTTAGAAAGAAAATTTTGATATTATATAAGTTGAACACGAGCCAAGCCCAAACATACGCTCGGCTCGAGCTTAGCTAAAAAACATAATGAGCCGAACACAAGCGAAGCCCAAACACCATGAATTTTGACAAGCTCGACTCGACCCATAATGCATCAAAGCTCATCAAACACTCAAACATGCTTGCCAAAAATTACGTCGAATTCAAAAGCATCCCTACTCTGACTCGGCTCGGCTCGTTTACACCCCTATACATAGTCGTGTATTTATATAGCATAATTATATTATTACTTTACGATTAGAGTATTATTATTTTCATGTATTTATTATTTATTTATTTATTCATGAGTGTATTTATTTATCTATTTGTTATTTTTTATTTGTTTATTAGTAATTTCTTTACTTATGTCTCGATTTACGTGTTGGATGTTTTGTTGTAGGTTTATTTAACACTGTCTTATTTATTAATTTTGTTTATGATATCCAATGAACAGTCGGCACTTAGTATAATACTCTATTTATTTGTGATTTAATTATTTTATGTTGTAATTTATGCATGCGCGTTAGATGGATTCCTAGGTAATTGTCTTGTTTTATAGGTTTCATGTATATTAGAAAGGTGGGTCATTACATTAATTATTAATAATTCTATTGATAGTTTAGTGGTGTCTGAATTATTAGTTATTAAGCCTGCTAATTAATGATATTCTTATCCATAGTTAGGAGGATTGTTGGCTTAGTCTCACATAAGTTCTCAAGGAGATTTGTGACTAGTGTATAGGCTAATCAAAAAATATTATTTCCTCAGCTAGCTTTTAGAATAAGAAAGACCTATGACACCTATTGTAACTTTTCTTTCGCTCCAAAGGGTCTGACAGTGCTATTAGAGCCTCGATTAGCCTCATGGTGTGTTAGCTAGTCCAAATTTGAGTCTCCTAGAACCTCACAGTAATATATCTGCGCTTGCATGTGTGATGGGGAGATGATTTGAGTAATTTGATGAGTGAGGGACCTCACGGTAAGATCAGATAGCCAAAATTGGAGTATCCTCTAAGTTTATTATAATATATGAACTTAACATGTGTGAGGGGAAGATGATTCAGATGGTCTAAGGTATGAGTGGGAGAATTTTTGTGTAAGTCCCACATCAGTTCTTAGGGAGATTGGTGACTTATATACAGGCTAATGGAAAAATATTATTTCCAAAGCTAGTTTTGAATTAAGAGAGGCATGTAACACCTATTGCAAATTATATTTTTGGACCAAAAGGGCCTATCATAGGTAACAAGTGTTATTTTACCTAAACTTTTAAAGATGTGTAGTTCAATCATTTGTCTTGCATTATTAATTTGAGCTTACGGATAGAAAGATCCACACCATGAAACCTTTTAGATTTGATTTGTCTTGAAGGGTCCTGCTTGTTCTTGTCGTAAATAAGTTCGGCCAATTCTAGGACATATTTTCCTGGAGATAGTAGCAGCTTACAGCTTTAGATCATATGCCATGATAGATGGGTATATGAGTTCAAACTTTTAGATTATACTGCCTTGTAAAATAAAATCAGATTTACATGACTAAAAAATATTACCTTTGCGCACAATAAGCCTAGAGTATATTTAAGGTTAACGTGGGCTATACTACGATGGGATTAAGTAATGTTGACAAGATAATTCTGAAAACTGACAGTCCATGAATTATATTGCCATATATTATATATAGTTTGGACATATTTCTCTCTCGTTTTTTAAATTATTTTGTGGTCTATATTTTCCTGTATGACAATATAGCCCATGACAACCTTAAATATATTTCACCTATTGTCGTTGGCAAAAGTGAAATTTTTTATAGTGCATCTAAATATATCTAGGTAAAAAAATGAGAGACAAAACCTGCATAGCTCTCCTGCTAGGTAGAATGTGCGATTTCTGTAGGATGGGAACTAGTTAAAGCAGTTGTGCAAAAATGTATAAGTGTCGTTTAGTAGTATAAGTAGATCCATGGAAGACAAAGCAAAAGAAACAATGTTTAGTAATTGAAAGAGAAACCACTCATCAAGTAAGTTCGAAGATCAGAATTCTTCATGATACATTCCCTTCTCATACCCAATTCATTGCAAAAGAATTGATTTTTCTCCACGTTTCCATAAAATGTAGTGGGAAACCATGTCTTCTTCATGCCAATTTTTACAAAGGAGAAATTTATTGGAAGTAAGTATGTTGTTAATTTTCAAAATTTTATCCATGCCAGAAAACATGGAAAAACTTTACTCGACCCTTTTTTTCTCCGCTCTATTTTTTTCACGTTTTAAAATTAATGAAAATATTTTGGGATCAATAAAAGTTAAAAATTTAATACATACTCACCTTCAAATATTTCCAAATACAAAAAAAGTCTATAATTTTTTTCGTGGTTAAAAATGAGGTAGTAGAAGACATGGAGAAAATGAGAAGAAAAGTCATTTTTTTGTAGTGATATTCTAGTCGAAGTAATTAATGGCTATTTAATTAACAAGCCCTAATGTCTTAAAATTAAAAAGAATAAGACCTTGTAAGCTGGTGACAACATACAAACACACTTATAGATGCTTAAAAGTTTTTTACTAACCCACATGTACGGTTGACGCCACCACGTACAATGCATGAACATATTTCTATAACAGAGTTAAATAATGTGGTTTGTCAAGGGAATGAAGTGCATAACGTATTGCTGATCGCACCATTTGGACTGGAAGAAATCTCCTCCCGTCGAAGGTATCAACTCAGGCTCAAATGCAAACTTCAACTCTTCCAAATGGTTAGCTAAATTGAAAATCTATAGATGAGCCCCATTAATAAATCAAATCTTATCTAGAATATTAGATATAAGATTAATTTGTAAGTATCACAATCTATCAATTTAAAAAAAATCTATCTTCAAAATTCTTATACTAAGCTCATAGTTAGATATCTGGTCTTAACCCATGTCCAAATCTAGCCCACCAACTAATATAAAACAAGACTGGCTTAGACATCGTCTTAACGACCCTATTTAAGTACAAATTAATAGGTCTTAAGTCATCTATTCCACTAGTAGAAAAATAGCTTTTCATAACGAAAATTGTGTTAGGAAAAGTATCCATGACAAATTTTTTACGAATTTTACCATCGAATATCTCGTGAAAATTTATTCACAAAAAATTTAAAACACATGGCGATGTCAAAATTTTGTCATGAAAATTTAGTAACCAACAACGGTGTCAAAAGTTTACCCAAAAATTTCCAAACAAAGAACCACGACGTCAATATCTACTTACAAAATTTTTCCTGACTACTCTATGTCGCACTGAATAAAATGTTAATAAATAAACTTGTCACAAAATTTTTGTGAGGAAAAATTATTTCAAACCTTTTAAAAATAAAATTTTAGAATAAGAAAATGAAACATTAATTAAACCCAAGGTTTGTAGTGTTTAAAAAACATAAATTTGTAGCCACAATTTTTACGGTGGCTAGGTTGAAAAAAATAAATAAAAAGTGTGGGAATAGTTACGCTCATTTAAAATGAATTTTGTTTCTTTAATTTAATAGGGAGGGGGAAGCCGAGGCGCCACCTCCGCTCTACTGCCCTCCACATGTGGCACCTCGGCCCAAGGGCCACTTCCCAGGTGCCGCCCTCTAGCCAACCGCCCTGCAGCCACTGCCCTAATAGCCCCGCCACCTAGCCCCAGCCACTGCACCCTGTGACATGCACTGCCTCGGCTACTGTGCCCCTGGCCAGAGCACTACACTGCCCTTAACTGTTGTATAAACTTTAACTTAACTAAATTATGCAGAGCGATAAAAGCATCATCAATAAAACCTTCTTCGGATTAAATCATCAAGAAAATAGAATTTCGTATTATACCTACCAGAAGTATACCTGAATTCATAAAAGCAAAATGATTCTTTACTTCTTTAGGTTTAGATCTTTTAAATTCAGCATCAAGTTCTCTAAAACCAGAGTTTCTTGATGATGGGATACAAGAAAAGAAAAACGTATGGCACAAATTTGGTGGACCATAACCTTATTTATCCATATAACAGTATTTATCCTTATTTTTCATAATTCCAATTTAACCCATTATAAATTAGAGATTACGAAAACGGTATCTACACATATTTAATTATACTTATCATAAATATTTATGGCTCATTAATCTTAAATTTAATAGATCAATTTAATTTAGGCCCAAACCTTAATAATAACATATGATACAATTATATATATGTCGTATATATACGTCCAAAATTTAACAATCTCCCACTTGGACTATATATACAAAGATAATTATATATATACCTGATGAGCTCCAAAATAACGTATGGTATTATTCCAAACATAACAATCTTGTCCATTAATTATATTAATATAGGATCAAAGCAATTTTTGTTACATATATTGTAACTAAACCCATCCATGGTCGAATAAATCAACATAATTAAACGACATAGAACCAATATGGATGTGTAACATGAAAATAACATGTAATTTGACCTAAACATGTGTATTTGCAACTCGTCCAACTTTATGAGATCACCAAAATAGAGTGAAACATAAACCAAATACTGCAATTTACATTAAAAAAACAAACAAATCAAACTCCTACTAAAGTAACATATCATCAAATGATACAACACCCAAATGAGCAAAATGCTCATGAAAGACCTTGGGCCATAAACTTTTAGTAAGCGGATCCGCAACCATGTAGTTTGTCCCAATATGCTCTATTGGAACTTTACTAGTCTGAACTATTTTTTCACAACAAGGAGCTTGATCTCTATATGTTTTGATTTAGATGAGCTCCTGTTGTTATTTGAATATAATATTACAGAATGAATGTCACAAAATAACTTAAGCGATCTTTCAATATTATCAACAATGCGCAGCCCTGTGACAAAGTTCTATAACCATATTCAATGATTATATGCCTCATAACAAGCTATGAATTCAGCTATCATGGTGGAAGAAGTTATGAGTGTCTTCTTAGCACTCCTCCAAGAAATAGGTCCTCCAGCATGCAGGTAGACATGACCAAAAGTGGATTGATGACTATCTTGACATCCAACAAAATCGGAATCAGAATACCCAATGATCTCAAGTTGATCTGACTTCCGATATGTAAGCATATAATGTTTTGTTCTCTATAGATATCTTGTGGCTCTTTTGGCTGCTATCCAACCCGGATTACTTAAATATCTGCCCAACATTCCAATAATATACATAATATTTGGACGCGCACATACTTGAGCATACATAAGACTTCCCATTGCTGAAGCATAAGGAATCTTTTGCATTTCCTTTCCTTCTGTGTAAATTTTAGGGCATTGGTTGAGACTGAATTTGTCACCATCAAAAATAGGGGTATATCCTAGTTTACAACCTTGCATGCTAAATCTCTTAAGCACTTTTTCTATATAGGTCTTTTCTAATATTCTGAGTATACATCGAGAGCGATCCAGATGTATTTGAATTCTTAATAGAAAAGACACATTTTCAAGATCTTTCATTTCAAATTTCTTTGATAAAAATCTCTTGGTGTTGTGCAAGAAACCTATATCATTGTTGGCAAGCAATATATCATCAACATATAAAATCAGAAAAATATACTTACTCCCACTAAGCTTATGATATATACAATCATCAATCACATTCGTCTCAAAACCAAACCAGAGAATAACTTGATGAAATTTACGATACCATTGACGAAAAGCCTACGTAAGTCCATAGATGGATTTCTTTAATTTGCAAACCATATTCCTTGAATCTCCTTATACAAAGTTTTTGGTTGCACTATATAATTTATTTCATCAATATCACTATTTAAAAATGCAGTCTTTACATCTATATGATGTAACTCGGGATCTAAATGTGCCACTAATGCCATAATTATTCTGAATGAGTTCTTCGATGAAACTGGAGAGAAAGCCTCAGTATAATCGTTGCCCTTATTTTGAGTAAAGCCCTTCGCAACAAGTTGAGCCTTATATCTTTCTACATCACCTTTTGAATCTCTCTTGGTTTTAAATATCCATTTATAACCAATAGGTTTCACACCTTCAGACAATGGAACAAGATCTCAAATGTCATTGGCTTTCATGGACTTCATCTCTTCATTCATGGCATCATTCTACTTTTGAGAATTAGAACTCTTCATGGATTGATGAAAGTTGATTGGATCATCTTCCACCATTCCAATGGTATCCTCATGTTCTTGGATAAAGATGATATAATCATCTGAAATTGTATTTTTTCTCTTGTGGATCTCCTCAATGGTATTTTCTCTTGAGGCTGTTGAGTTTGCTCTTCAAGTATAACTTGATGATTGTGATTAGGGAGATTCTCAACATTGTCTTGTAATTCTGGTATTGTTTCTTGAACAACATCAGAAATATGAACATGATTATTGTCATGAATAATTATGGGAAGAGAAATAGATTCTTCTTCAAAGACAAAGTCTTTAACTTCATTTCCAACTCCAAACTTAACATTCTTAAAGAACTGGGCAATTCTCATCTCAAAGAATGACCTTGTTGTAGGATCATAAAACTTATACCCTCTAGACCATTCAGAGTACCCAACAAAATAGCTATTAACTATTCTTAAATCCAATTTTCTTTCATTTGGCATATAAGGCATTGCCTCAACTGGACAACTCAAAATGCGTAAATGCATAATACTGGGTTTTTTCGGTCCACAATTCATAAGGGGTCTTAACTGTTGCCTTTGTTGGTACTCTATTAAGAAGATATGCTGCTATCTTTAGCGCCTCACCCTAGAGTGAATCAGTTAAAGTAGTATGAGCAATCATACTTCTCACCATGCCTTTTAATGTTTGATTTCATCTCTCAACAACACCATTCATGCTAGGAGTACCGAGGCATTGTGTATTGTGGGACGATTATGTACTCTTCTAGGCATTTGACAAATAGCACTGGACGTTGTACACCTGATCCATCACATCTACCATAGTATTCACTACCATGGTCAGATCTGATAACCTTAATAGTTTTGTCAAGTTGGTTCTCAACTTCAGCCTTATATGGCTTAAACACGTTCAATGCTTGAGACTTCTCAAGAATAAGATAAAGGTAACTATAATGAGAATAATCGTCTATGAAAGTAATAAAATATTGTTGATCACTCCAAGAAGCCTAATTTTCTTTTTTTGTTGTTGCTTGTGAGAACCATTACCAGCTTCCTTAGCCCTCTTTCTTTTCTTTTTTTCTTGACATGTACTAGCCAAGTGAGCACTTTCAGCCTATTCTTACTTCAACCTTTCTTCTTCTCGGACACAATAAGAAATGAGCTCATTAATAGTCCATTCCCTTTAGCAGTAGTTAATGACCTTGAATTGACTAAATTGTGCCAGGAGAAATTAAAACTAAATGCTCGAGCAAATCCTTAGATTGCTCTAACTTTAGTGCTTTTAGTTTTGAAGCAATATTTGACATCTCTAAGATGTACTCTCTTATGCTTGCTTTGCCTTTAAGCTTTGTTAAAATCAAGTTTGACAAAAGCATACTTGTTTTAGCCTTATCGTTTTTAACAAAACGCTTTTCAATTTCTTTAAGAAACTTTGTGTTGTAGTAACATTCTCAGACACATCGCCCCTGAAGGTCTCTGGAATCCCACACTTCATGATCATAAGACTCATATGATTTGAACGTTCCCACTTTTCAATTTCCTATTTTTCCTCAATGGAACTTTTGTCTGTAAGAGAAGTAAGTTGTTCAGTCCTTAACATAAGGTCAAGATCCATAGAGCCGAGAACGATCATCACCCTCTCTTCCAATCCTTAAAATTATTTTGAAGCATTGGAACTGAATTAATGTTGGCAGAAATCATAAAAGAAGATTGATTAACTGAAAATAGAACAAAATAACATGCACATAAAAAGATTAATAATTTAAACAATGGTAAATCCTATCATAAGATACCTAGCACAACATTAATATTTAGTCTTTAGACAAAAATATTAATTTTTAAATGGTACTATAACATCCCGATTTCGGTTCACTTAAGAACCGAATCAGAAATGTTATGATCAAGTCGAGTCATGTTTAAAATTATTAGTCAACAAGACTCAATTGATAAAATAGTTCAAAACAACCCGCTTGGTTTCATGAGAATGAAAAACATTGTTAAATACTTGTCAAAACACATCAAATATAAGAAAGTAAGAAAATAAATAAATGCGTTGAGCTCAAGTGTGTGTAGCATTTATCTGTTCTTCCACCAAAGTTGACTCCAAAATTTGCAAGACCTACATATATTATACGAAAAATATCCGTAGTGAGTGTTACTAGTTTGAAAAATAACTAATACAACCTGGCAAATGGGTATCCATTACCCACGAAAACTTATAAAACTTCAAGATTGCCTCACACTCGATGGTAAGTAAACATGCTTAAGGAAGTGCATGCTCACATGCACGACTAATATTCATATTCATACATACAACACTTACGCCCTCACACCTTCCATATCACCCGACACGGTACTCGAGTGACAAAAGGAAACAGTTAAGTTAGTACCACCACAAATTCTTGAAATGTACTGCATTTTGCATTTTGCAATACCCTCATACATTGCCTCACACTCGATGGTAAGTAAACATGCTTAAGGAAGTGCATGCTCACATGCACGACTAATATTCATATTCATACATACAACACTTACGCCCTCACACCTTCCATATCACCCGACACGGTACTCGAGTGACAAAAGGAACAGTTAAGTTAGTACCACCACAAATTCTTGAAATGTACTGCATTTTGCATTTTGCAATACCCTCATACACCGCACTACCTTAGGTTTGAAGGAATACTAGTGCTATAAAACCTAGGCTCTTCGCCCCGTAGTTTTAATTTTTGTTCGGTTGTGACCTGGATCGAGGGTCTTACCTGGTCATATTGCCATGTATTTATGTATGGTGTCTAGGTATATATGAGTTGCCTAGCCTTGTAGCCTCATTTAGCGCTTGGTACGCCTTGTTTGTATGCGGCACAACCTTTATTTTTTCCATGCTTGGTCCAATTTAATCGTATATAGTTAGATGTTAGGACCATGTCCTCGCCTGTTTTTTGTGTTTTTGATAACCTTTTGGACAATCTAACCCCTTTTGGGACCTGCAGTGCAATTCTTGACATGGGTCCGATCATTTTAAGGTAAAAACCCTAAGTTTTTGGGTTTTCAGATAACCCAACTCATACCTTTTTAGCTAACCTAACCCATACATCCTTATCTATCTAACCCATACCTCTATAGGTAGTGCACCCATACCTTTATGACATCACCAAGCCAACCCATACCTCTATAGGTATGGCACCATACCTATGACATCACCAAACCAACGACCCTCTTTTTCTATAAAACCTTTCCACACCTTCTTCCAACCTTCTTCTCCACTCTTTGAGCTCTCTTTATCTTGTTGGGCCCTTTGGGCCCCCACCCCAACTCTGAAACTACTGTTGGACCCTTCGGGCCTCCAAAAGGGACTTTAAACAACCAAAGGAAACTCACAATAGGTGTCACGGGCTCTCTTAATCCAAAAGCTAGCTCAAGGAATAAGGCTTTCCCATTAACCTATATACAAGTCACCAACAACCTCTACGATTGATGTGGGATAAACCCAACGTATCCTTCCTTGCCCTTTCAAGATGTTCTTCTTCAAGGGTTGAAGGACTTGGAGTGGGAAAACTCCAAGTGACCTCCTCTTGAACCGTTAAAGGTATGTTCTTTTCCAATTTTAGTTGATGATTCTTGTTTGGGTTGGTGTTTCGTGTATAAATGTTGTTGTTTTCATTTTTTTACCTTGTATATATACATCTTAAAGAATTTTGAGAGGTTGTTTCATGTCATTATCATGCGTAGATAAATAGTTAAGATTTTTGTATCATATGTGTGTCCAGATCTGTACTAGTTGAGCATAAAATTCATACCTCATGTTTTAGATGTCAAATGTGTATGATCTTGGTCTTTTTGTTTTCACATGACATAGATCTACAAGTTATATGTTAATCATGTCGACTTATTTGGCATGGAGGATCATGAAAAGGTCCACAATTGGATGAAAGGTGGCAGCTTTCAAGGTTCTAGTGACCTGAAAGCCCATTTCCCAATTTTTACACCTTGATATGATCTTAATTTCATAATATATCTTATGATAATATGTTAAGAATGTTTTGATCTTAATATCATAAATATACCATACAACAATTACCTCAACTAAGGAATGAACAAAATTAGTGAAACAATGTGTGCATCTACTGTGTTCTGCGTTGATTGCCTATGTTGTGTGTATAGTTAAATTTTTGGCTAAAAATTAGATCACATAAAATCTATAAAAATTTTCCAATAAAACAATAATTTTTGTATCTAATCTTGAACATTTTAAAGTTAAAAAAATTCAATGTAATGGTTAATTGGATCAAATTTTTGGAGTACACATGAACTAAATTCATAATCCTGTTTCTATGATTTGAATTGAAAAAACTGTGGAAAATATATTTATCTATGGGAAAATTATATAATAAATTATGAAGTTTACTAAGTGTCCTTATATTGTCTATGGAAATTTTTGGAGCATTTGAGTATGTATGCAATTCAGTAGAATTTTCTAATTCTACCCTAGTTGGGTATATTGCGGAAATCACTAAATCTGAAATTAAGATTAGAAAGATTACTTAGTCTCAATTACAAGGAAATTGGACCTTAAATATTAATAGACTAAACTTTTAAGTGTTATATAACTATTCTAATTGACCGAAGCCCAATTGGACTTCTCAGGTCCGTGGGACGAAATTTTGAAGTTTGTTGTGTAGTGATAGGGTACTGTTCATTACACAATACACCAACCTTAATTAACCTCAATCAACATGATAATCAATATATTATCACTTGTTAATATTTTTGACAGACCCTTTTGCTGTCCTGAACTAGGGGTTCAAATTTCAGATTAATCGGATGCCATTTGGCCTGTCCAAAAAATTGTATGATTAAATCCGACGATAAAACCCTAAATATGAAATCATGCACTAAGTAGAATTGTAACCCCAAACCTTAAATTAAACTACATAATGAGGTTTGACCCATCACTAAGAAAATGAGTACGTTAATTAAGTTGTACATATTGTACATTTGTAGAGCTTTGCCTCATTTTGTGTGCTAGTGTAATCCGATTATGATTCGGATTTCATCTCTTGTTAGGTTACGCGGGTTGAGCTCATCAATTTAAGACATAGGGTTCCATTCATTCAGTTCCCTAGGACTCTCTTGCTTCACCCTTATGTTTGGCCCTTGAGTGTCACATTTAATTGTGTTTTAAATGATAGGACGGTGTCGATAGCACTTTTATTGGATCCCTCTCATACCGGGTCATTTAGTCGAACTTTGTCGTATGTATAATAAAACTACAAGGATGAGATTCTTTGTTTGTTTTTTAACTGAGCTCCAGAAATGTATGATACAAGCCTCTTCCCTAAGCCTATTATATAAGTACGTGCATTTTTATAGATTTCACAAATAAGAGAATGAGCGGTATGGAGATATACAAATTGCACTAGTACCTCTTCTACCCTTAAGTGGTACAATGTATGTAGGGTGCTGCGAATGCAACGCATTTCTGGAAATTGTGGCACATTGGTTCCAAGCCACGTGGGTACTGTGGTGGGTGATATATGGAAGATGTGAGGGCGTAAGCGATATATGAATGTTTATATATTTGTAAGATGCCTCTTTGTAGGAAATTATGTTATAATATGTGGCCGCATCAGCCTTCGCTTACCACCCTGTGCAATTATTGAAGTTTCTACAACTTTTTTGTGGGTATTTAAATACCCATGTGCTAGTAATGTTATATTCCTAGTCTCTATAGGACCAGTAATCAATTTTTTTGTTACTAGTGTTTTACTCTAACATATGTAGGTGTTTAGTCTTTTTGACTAGCATAGGCAGGTGGATCAAACGGCTCATGGCAGGGATTTTGTGTTGTATTTGTGTTAATTACCGAGTTCATATGAAATTGAGATGTAGTATGTTATGGGAATAAGCCTTAAAGTTGTATGAACTTGTATGATTTATGATAAGTCAATTGATTGTTGTTGGGCACATGTGTTTTATATATCATTACATTATTATTGTGGTGCAGACACACTTTGGGCATTCTAACTATCGTCTACAGGGTACAAGCCTCAAAGTCCTGGAACACAATGAGGATCTTACCAGGTACGCGAAGCATATTTGTTGTAGTTGTGGGAGTGTGTGATAAAGAAACATGGGTAGGAGGAGCATACAGTTCACACCGCTTGAAGACCCATGTGAAGTCTGGGTGTTAGGGTTTGATGCTTTAGCATCCGATGATGCTGTGTTTGATTATTTTGTTTTCTTGCACGTGTTGGGTATGTGGAATAGGTAACCGCGACCCTTGTTCAAATTCTCTTCATTCATCCGCATGTAAGAAATTGAGAAATGTTGCGAATCATTTGAACTAAGTAGTAAGAAAATGTTCATGTCACAGCAAGCAACCTCACAACTGTAGCCAGGGTGCGCCTCTTATGCAATTGACAGTGAACATCAACATTCTTAAAGTCACCACTCATGGTCGCAGGGGAGGTTTTGCGTGTGTTGTGGCTAGGGATGATCAAATAGAATCCTTAAGTTTAAGAGCCTCTCTATGCTAGTAAGAATCAATATGCATATATGATGAAAACCTGTAAGGTTGCCTATCTTAAGCCTCCTTGAGTGTTGAGGCCCGTTTCCACAAAGTTGTGTGACAGTGCCCAAAGAATAGTTTTCAAAATTATAACATCACACTTTGGCCCACCTTTGGACTGAAAAAAATGGGGTGTTACAAGTGCGGTCCAAACATATCTATGTACCACTCATTATCTTGTTCGTGAAATCCATAAAAATGTGTGTACTTACATAATAGGCTTAGGGAAAAGGCTTGTATCATAAATTACTAGAGCTTAAGTTCGAAAACCAACAAGGGATCTCATCTTTATAGTTTTATTAAATATGTGTAGAAAACACGGCTAAATAGCCCAACATCGGAGGGATCCGATAAAACACCGCCGATGCCGCCCTATGTATAAAACACGATTAAACTTGACACAGAAGGAGTCAAGCAGAGAGGGAGAATCCTACAGACCTGTGGTCCAAGCTCCAAGCTTATTTGCACATCTGCGGCGAGCTCGAACTCCGAGACGTACATCAGAACCCACTGTTAAGTAAAATACTAATATCTCTATATGATGCATGGTCATAATGTTTGCTCGTATTATCAATACATCATAATAAAGAAAATATTGCTAACAAAGCTATAACTAAACACCTTGGACACAAATCAAGACATAATAATAAATAACTAAATAAATAATAAATAAATAACAAATACACACATAGATAATTAGGTAAATAATAAATTCATGAACATAAATAATACTCTAATCAAAAAATTAATAATATAATTATACTATATAAATATATGACTAAACATGAGTAAATCTCATATATACTCGTGCTAGTAAACATATAAATAATTAAATAATTAAAATTTGAATAATTCTATCAATAAATAGTTAATACTTATTAATGATGAATGATAATAATATCATAGTTATACAATACAAGAATACATAATTAAATACAAAAAATAATAACATACACACAATGAACAAATATATATATATATATATATAATTTAGTAAACATAATAAGACTAATATTAATAAGTAAATATAATATTAATAATAACAAATAAACCTATAAACATTCATCATATATGATACACATATAAACAAAAATAAATAAATAATAAAGAATAAATAAAATAATAAATAAAGAAAAATAATCAAAACATCAAATTATGCTAAATCATGTGAATATGCATGAAAACTAATATAGGGATTCTCAAATTACTAAATTGGTCGAGAAACAACTGAAAACAAGCTTAAATTGAGCTAAACTGAACCAAACTGAGCTGAACCAACCGAGTCGAATGGGCTGAACCAACTCAATTTTCGTTAACTGGAAAATGGGTTTGGTTGCCTAGGCGGACATGAACTAGCCTGATGGACATGGACACTGGCATGACCAGGCAAGGCAAGGTGGACTCGGGCACAGCCAAGGTGGACACGACACGATTATGGGCAAATGGGTAAAAGGCAGGGGGGCAGCAGTGGTGCCTGTGGCCGGAGAATGCCGATGGCAGCGTGTTGGGGTCACCACCGATCGGGATTGATAGAGGGCGTCATGGCAGAGGTATTGGTGGTGACAATTAGCGGAATCCTGCCGCTGGTTGGCCAAAAAAGGGCTGGAAAGTGGCAGCATCACTGCCTGGTGCGGTGATGATGCCGGCAGCAATCGCGGCAATGGTGGTGGTTGTGGGTGGTCTCAAAATGAAGATCTCAGTGAGGGGAAGCTATTGAGGTGGTTGGATTAGCCGGAGGTGGCTCGCTGGAGCAGGAAAACTGCTCCAAAGGGTGGAAGCGGTGGAAGAAGTGGGTTGTAAAAACTCTGTCACCTGCGGTGGCTCTGGTGGTCGTGAGAGGTACGATTAGAAAGCTGGCTATGAGGCAGCCATGGCAGTGTCAGTCCAGTGTCTGTGGTCGAGGCGGAGACTCGCCGACCGCTAGTCGAAGTGGTGGCGTCGCTAAGAGTGAAGAACTCTAAAAATGGGAGAAAAACAATTGGAAATTGTTGCGTGAAGCTAAAAGGCTGAGTGGAGGACTCCGATCATGCCACATAGCACAATCCAGACATCCTACAACTGGTAGCCTAGTGGGGCCCACCTATGGGTATATGCAATATCTATATGGATGGAAAGCTTGGATCGAGCCCGTCCAAAGTCAAAACTGACTTGAATCCACAGGGGCACAATCCAGTGATTCAAAATTCCTGTGCTGCATGCAAATGAAATACCTAAAAAATCCCAAACAAATACTAAACACTGCAACGGCCTAGATCTAGGCCTAAAACTGTGGCTAACTCATTAAAAAAATCATTTGTATACCTTGTGTATATACTGATAACTCGTGTTTTGGTGTATTTATCATATGCATGTCGGGCATACTCAACCACCATAACATGCTCATATGACCATCTGGGCCCCACACTCATATTCTTCAAATTGGTTTGGCTCGAACTCGCTCGACTGACTCGAGACTTACTCGAACCGGGTGGGTAAAACAGTAAGCCGAAATTATGGTTTTGCAAACTCTCCTCTTTATAAAAATTCCACCCTTAGAATTTCTCACATCAGATTGCGATTAGAGGACTCAATAGAAGATATCATCTCGTCGGCAACTAGTAGCTCTCCCTTGAAAGCTAGCTGCACACAACCCAAACGAACCAACACGAAGCTCAAACTTTGAACAAAGAAGAAGCATGCTAGCTTCTTAATAATATTGCTAGATAGGACCACACATGATTAAATCATCTAGCAAAACACGTCATACATGCTGGAATCATCTGACTGGACTAACCATACATGTTTGAATCGTCGTGCTAGACTAACCATGCATGCTCGAGTGGTCTCGCTAGACTAACCATGCATGCTCGAGTCATTTCGCTAGACTAGCTCCTAAGGTCACTGCAAACTATGGAGACTAAAATGCAATGAGCTCGACGGGAAAAATCTAAGCTCACCGAGTCTCAGGTAACTCGGTCCCAAGTCAAGTATCTAAATTTGTTCCATTATAGAACAAGGATAGCCGTTATGACTCTACCACATGTTATCGCTATCATAACTATCTATACAACCACTAACTATTGTTGAAGGGAGCTTTGTGATGGAATGGCAGTGAGAACACCTGTACATATACAACGTGTCTCAAGAAGTATGAAAACATACTCTGCATGGAACTGTACGATCTGCATCTGGTCTATGGCATGTGCCCTAGTCAATGTCTGCTCATCACAACCATCTGGAAAATAGATAATAGAACTGATAAATCTAGAAAGGTGAGTGTGAAAATACTCGGGTAGAGGCTCAGCTCTATCTGACATCTCTGGTCACATGACAAGTCAATGGATCTCCTATGAAAAACTGGTCATACTGCTCTTTGACACGAACTATGAAGTGTCTCATCCTCATTAAGTCTGACATCGGGGTGCTGGGAAAGTACACAAAGCTGAGAAAATCCTACTAGGTATGTAATGAGGGTCTTCGTTTGAGTCATAAGGGTAATGGAAAAACTCTATATAGGATACTGGGTGGCTAAAACATATGGGTAGGTCCATGGACATGTCTCTAAAATCATCATGATTGGACTCTACCATAAGTGGCTAGCCTATGGAACAGCTAATCAATGACGAGTCTAAGAGATAGCTCCTAGGTGGCTCTAGTTTAATCAACTAACAGTAGGCATGTGCTTCTTGATACCGTGCTAGTCGCGCACTTCTAAATGGATGGGTTCAAACAACTCAAAGAACCACTATCTCGTCTCGAGTTTATGGGGACTCATAGTGAGGTTTGACATGTGTTTCATCCATTCTTCAGTGGTGTGTGACATGCCATCCCGTAATGATTTGTAGCACTAATTTTGACTCACATGACTACTATCGTTGTCGTGGACTCTCAAGCAAAGCTGTCAGTTAAGTTGAGCATACACTAGTGTCCCTCTATCTGCTCAACGTGGTCTGGTCTAACTGAAGTCTCTGTCTGCGACACTCCCAAGATGGGGTGAAGTTGTCTCCCCTAGATTGGTCTGTCATCTACTATCTGCAATGTAAGCCCTAAACAGTATCACGAAGGTGCCTCCTATACTCGAGGAAAAGGCTAAATCCTATGTCTCAAGGTAAGGACCTAATCGTGCTGGCGGAGCACAAGGAAAACATTGTTTCGCTAATGGATGCTCCCTCACTAAATCCATCATCTATACCAAAATTCTAATATGAGTCAAACATCTCTCTCTAGCTAGGCCAAACTCTAAATAAGTTAAAGTACGTATCTGATCATTTGTCTAACCATCTGATCTGTGTAGCCCTGGCTGTGGGTCACACGTATATTGTCACACTGACTGAACAATCTAACCATTGTGGCCATCTCATCTAGATATCCTACTATCGTGTTCTCTAACTATGTCCATACACATCCATTTGATGACTCTCACTAATGTTGTTTGATGATCCCTATAAGACTGTCACTAACACTATCTTGCGATACACATTTGACCCAATCATGTTAGGTCAAGGCAATGGTATGCAAGCTGGATGATGCAGTCAATCATGTGCCATCACATCTAAATAATTCTAATCCGCCTAACTTTTCTCTACTTGGATGATGTTATCATAGCTATATCTTGTCCTCAATCTCTGACCCAACTCTCCTCTCAATTCTGTGATATGCGGTGTTTGTGCAAAGCTAAGAACATCCTCAAGTAGTTGTCCTCCTGTAAGGTGAGGTAACTACTTGGCCTTTGCTTTCACTGTAACTACTCACTCGAGCGGTGGTAGTGCAACACGGACGGTGGTTGTGCTACTCGAACGGTGGTTGTGCAACTCAGATGGTGGTTGTGCTACTCGAATGGCTGTTGTGCTATCCAGGTGTTGCAGCCTGATCTTGACCATGTACGTCGTGAACCCACTACTGTCTTTGGCATGCTTATCTCCATGTGTCTATCTCCCCAGAGGTAGCTGGTATCAACTCGACTCATCTTGTCCAACCATGCGTGTCTAATCAAGAGGGGTCTGGATCATAGTGGTGACACGTACAATGGAAAGATAATGTTGAACCCACATTGGTCTCCTCAAAATGAGCCAGTAATAATTCTGCTCTAGTTTTTCGACCATGTGTGTCTGATCCAGAGGGGTACGGACCATGGTGGCGACACGTACGATGACAAACCAATGCTAAGCCCACACTTATCTCATGGAATCTAGAGGGACTGCTCATACAAGCACTAGCCTTGGCAGATCAAGTGATATCCGGTCAACCGTCTAAATTCGCGGTCAAAGGCAATCTCACTCATTCTCGATGTGTTCATGTCTCTGTCTATTGAAGAGTGGTCAACAATATTGTTGGAAACAACATACACTAGTGGAAGAGGAGGGTGGCAGTGAAGTATCCATGGGACTACAGATCTACCTTGCTACTCATCCTCATCCACTATTATCTCATAGAAGTGGTCCATCCAAGTCATCTGCTCAAACTCTCTTCTGTGTTCCACATGTTCCAAGTGCATAAATGGATCTACTGGCATAGTCACATCCTCTATCCACAAGGATCTGTCTGAAGGTCTATGTTCCCCAATGTACACCTCAGACTATGCCTAATTGGATCTGTTTAAGGCATTGATGGCCCATGTGCATGTGTGATGTAACTACGTGAGTATCTCCATACTCTAAGCTTCCTACTGTTGTCATCTCTTATAACTTCATCTTGCGATGTACACTATGTTCCAAAGAAGGACTGATGTGGTCACATGCGAAAGATGGGCAAATGCTACAATGTGGTTGCCAAAGTTCTAGGTACTCCCGGTCACCTTCCAACTCAACCTCTACTAATTGAGTGTGTGGAAACTCTTACATCATCCAAATCTCTGGCATGGTAAAAGGGAAGGACAAGTCTCTAAACTTATCATGACATGCCTATGAGATCCATTCTGGCATCTACTGAAATCAAGATCTCATATCCATCTCATACTTTATATTAACATTGAAGCATGCATTGCTTAGGTCTGACTGAGCAAAAATCAGAAACATTGAAAAAATATCAAAGGAAATACCTGTCGGCTTGGCTAAGGATAGCTCCACACACTTGGCTCAAAAAAAATTCTTTCATCACAATCGACCAAGACATGGCTCTAATACCAAACTTGTAACATCCCAATTTTGGTTCACTTAAGAACCGAATAAGAAATGTTACAAGTTTAGTATCAGAGCCATCTCTTGATCGATTGAGATGAAAGACTTATGTTTTAAGCGAAGTGTGTGGAGTTGTTCTGTAAAACCCCAAATTCGGGTAAGGGTTTTACCCACTTGTAGTTTGCCTAGTTTGGACCAATTTCGAGTTGGTTCGTACGAGCTCGAGCCATAACAATTTTAAGAATATGAGTATGAGGCCCAGATGGCCAAATGAGGATGTTATGGAGGTTGAGTATACCTGACATCCATATTATAGTTTCAGTTATGACATAGTAGAGCATGAGTTATCATTGTATACGCAAGGTATACATGAGTTAGCCAGGATTTAGGCCTAGAACTTGACCATTGCAGTGTTTAGTATCTGTCCGGGAATTTCTGGGTATTTCATTTACATGCATCTTAGGGATTTCATATCATCGGATTGTGCTCCTCTAGGCCTATCTTAATTGAGTTGAGGGCTCGAGGCCCACTTAGCCTTCTTGCCTCGATTCCGACTATAAACTTACATTTTGACTCGAGTTAGTTTTGACTTTAGAAAGTCTCGATCCGAGCTTTCCGTATCATATATATATTACATATACCCATAGGTGGGCCCCACTAGGCCACAAGTTGTCAAACATCCCGATCGTGCCACGTGGCAAGATCTGAACCGTACACTCAACCCTAGCTCCACCCATCTATTTCCAGTGATGTCCTTTGATTTTGGAAGTTTTCACTCTAGCGTCGGCACCACTTCGGTTCGCCACCGGCAAGTCTTCGCCTCTCCTGGCCACCGGACCGGCACCACCAAGACCGCCTCATGGTTGGATTTCTATCCATTCCCATCACTAGCACTGGCGCCACCGCAGTTGCAGCTGGCCACAGAGTTCTTGAATGTGTAATAACGTTAAAAATAAAGTTGTCACAACTCACGTGGTGATTACTTGTGAGCAACGTCCACATATAAATGTGTGCTTGTCATCTTCTCACTAAACGACCAGAACCAAATTTGTTCGTAAACAAATTGCTTTTTTAATATGTACAACTTAATATTAGTAAGTGTTAGCATTATGTTAGTTTGCTTTGATCGGAGAAAGCTCATCGGCTGTGTAATAAAGGTAAGTACTTACTTCTTATATTATTTTTATTTTTTGGGTTAAAATATAGTTAATTAATCTTCAAAAAGCGGCACATAGGATTTTATGTGCATAAGAATGTCAATGCTAAGGAGTCTCTACCAAACATTGGAGCAGGCATTGCCTGTGCCTCATGGGGCGCACTGGGGACGCATGCAACGTGATCATCAACGGTTCACGTTGCCTACATCACCAGGTGAGTCCCTTGGAGGCGCACGCAAGTCTCGTTCCATACATTGCACCAAAATTCAATTGAATCTAAATCACCCATATCATCAAAAGTCAAATATTGCTAGTCATACCTCCATTGAGCCAGAGGAGAAGAGGCTTCTGATCCGGATAATGCCGAAAGGTTACACTAGGCTGAAAGGGTTACACTAGGCGGGCCAGGCATGTTGGTCACCAAGTCTTCCATGGCCTGATCTGGTTTGTTCTTCCTCTCATGTGCCCACGGTGATCCTCTTTTTGCCCCGACGAGAAGATGACCGATGATAGAGTATAAGATGAAAAGCTATGCAAGAAGAAAACTCTTGCTCATTTTTAACTCTTGCTAAGGATGAGCTCTATATGTTGGGTTTGTCCCACATCGGTCGTAGAGGTTGTTGGTGACTTGTATATAGGCTAATGGGAAAGCCTTATTCCTTAAGTTAACTTTTGGATTAAGAGAGGCCCGTGACACCTGTTGCAAGTTCCTTTTGGGGGCCCGAAGGGTCCAACTGTGGGTTCGGAGTTTGGGTGGGGGCCCAAAGGGCCTAACATGTGGTATCAGAGCTTGGGTACGGGCCAAGGGCCAACAAGTGGTATCAGAGGGCCCAAGGGCCCAACAAGTGGTATCAGAGCCAAGTTCGAGCCGGGTTTGTCTACACCGATTGTTGTTGTTTCCTTCATGGGTTCCACCTGATGATTTGAAGAGGAGTTTGTCAGGTGGGTGCCGTCTGATTTAAGGGGAGTGTGTTAGACGGTAATGGTTTCGGGGCCACGCCCGATGTGTGAAGGGGAGTTGTTGGGTTTGTCCCACATCGGTCGTAGAGGTTGTTGGTGACTTGTATATAGGCTAATGGGAAAGCCTTATTCCTTAAGTTAACTTTTGGATTAAGAGAGGCCCGTGACACCTGTTGCAAGTTCCTTTTGGGGGCCCGAAGGGTCCAACTGTGGGTTCGGAGTTTGGGTGGGGGCCCAAAGGGCCTAACATGTGGTATCAGAGCTTGGGTACGGGCCCAAAGGGCCCAACACTATATATGCTGCTTGTCCTCTTTTGATCGTGCCAGAAAGTACACCACTAGGACTTACAAGGGAAAAGAGACGAGTTAAGATGTAAAACAATTGTATCAACCGTTCCCCTCTTTGAATAATGACTTATTCAATCTCACAGTTAAACCAATTAATTACTGCCACCCATGAGTTAGTTTTTCTGAACTCTATATTTAGATATAAAGTTGGCAAGCCATATTATTTTGTAACAGATGAATTCATCAACTCTTCATTAACTCCTCAAAAGATAGAAAGATTCATTTCAGAGTTCCACCAATTAATGGTCGCCAACTATTCGATTAGTTGTTTAATTTTATTACTACATATCTAGATACAAAAGTTTGACAAACTCAATCATGTTACGGCTACTTGGGTGTTTAAAATTTCTAAAACTAATCTACATCTCCTTGTCAAATAAGAATTTTTTTTTATCAAATTAATAAATCTCTGCGCATGAGATCTTAAATAGTTACTATATTAAAGAAAAAGAGAGTTATACTGTTATAGATCATTTGGCATGCATGCATGGGACGTGATATATTAGACAAGAAGATGATGGAGATTAAGATATAAAAATAGATAAGTCAAACGAAAAGAAAGATTGTGTGTAAAATGGCCTACCGAGGAGCAAAAGAAATTTATGACCATGGGCAAGACAATTGTGTGGCTTATGACGTGAAATTTGAGCAAGGAGATGAGAGAATTTCATTTGTGGGCTGATGGGGTTTGGAGCCTTGGTGAGTGGAGACTCCACTGTATTGTGTTTGGCTGTTGAAATCACCCTTCTAGGGGAAGTTGGCATGGCTTGTTGAACGCTGGCAGGCAGGAACTCTTGTAATCTTCTATTGCAAACATGAACGGATACGTATGTGCTGCCATGTTTTCATTGGTTAGTCGACTTTTGAATAGTTTTAGTTGGTCTTCACATATCCAAAAGTACATGTAAAATGTTCTGACAGAAAACCTTTTATATATACCTATATATAGAGGGCTGCTGCAATGGGTGTTCGGGCGCGGGTCCGTCCGCTGGTGCGGGTTAGAGTGTTCCCGCGTCGGGTTGGAAGGGTTCGGTGGGACCGAGGCGCCCTTGCCGCGCAAAGAGACAGCGGGATGAGACTAAAGAGTCACAAGTATCCAATAACACTTAGACAATTCTTATGCACTCGGTGGGATGGCCATTTCCAATCCTAATTATTCATTTCCATAAACATATCATGCTTGAATGCATGAAAATTGCAACTGCAATGCTGCTTCAACTTCAGCAGGGAAAGATTGTCTTCCTCCTCTGGATTGCAATAACTCCTCCAAGGCGTCTCCTTCAATTGTAGCAAACCTTCATCTTCAAATGCAGCGTCCTCATCAAAAGCATGCTGGAGCAGCGTTCTTTCCAATCAGCAGCAGCATGGTTGGCATCTCATCCTTCTTCTAACCGCAACATCGACCTTCAATGGCGTCCTTAATTGCAGCAGGGTGGATTTCAGCAACTCTTTTTCAATCCAGCAAACAAGGGTGTCCTCCTCCTAGCAGCAACATCAACCTTCAATGGCGACCTTAATTGCAGCAGGGTGGATTTCAGCAACTCTTTTAATCAGCAAGACAGCGACATGACATTTCCTTCCCCTTGCTTCTTCTCCAATGGCAGCAACAAGCAAGGATGTAGGAGTAGGGCGTCCTCCTCCTAACAGCAGCAGCCTGGGCGTGGAACACCGTCTTCCAGCCCCCCTCCCTCCTTCAACCTGCAATGGCGTCCTTCTTTATAGTAAGCGAACAGCAACTTCGTCTTCCTCAATGCAATAACTTTGTCTTCTCCAATGCAATAACTTTGTCTTCTCCAATGCAATAAACTTTGTCTTCTCCAATGCAATGACTTTGTCTTCTCCAATGCAATAAACTTTGTCTTCTCCAATGCAATGACTTTGTCTTCTCCAATGCAATGACTACGGCTGGATGGTTTAGCCGTCAAGATTGAATCAAAGGTGCAGGTATAAAATTGGATGAATAATGGGCTAGAGCCTTTTTACCGCACATTGCAGCCCACGGCCCATGGACCGTTGGATGAAAATCAAACGGCCCACGGGCCTCAAATCCACAGCCCCACCCGTCGACCCGCCTAACCCGACCGACCCACCCACACACCCGAACCCACCGCCCGACGCCGCCTGCGACCGACGACCCCACCCCCACCCCCCCCCCCACGGCCGACCAACCCCACCACCCTGCCGCAGCCCGCCTGCCAGCCTGCCCGCCCCAAGCCGCGGGTTTGGGTGTGCGGGCAGGTCAGACGAGTTAGGCAGGTCCGCGAGCGGGGCTGTGGACTTGAGGCCCATGGCCCATTGGATTTTCATCCAACGGCCCACGGGCCGTGCGCTGCAATGCACTGCAAAAAGGCTGCAGCGCATTGAAGCATTATATATATATATATAGGGAAATTCTATGATGCGCTACCTGTGAATGCAGTGCACAACCAGTGCATCTATTGACAGCCCCTGGATTTAATCCAGCCGCTCTCAATCTTCATCCCCCCTATAAATCTTCACACCCCCCCCCCCCCAACATTTCCCCCTAGCCGCCCCCTTCCACCCTCACCCTCACCCCACAGACCTCGCCCCAGCCATCGTCGCGGTCTATCCCCGCCCGCAACCGCGGCCCCCCCACGCACTCCCCGCCCCCTTCCACCCTCACCCTCACCCCACAGACCTCGCCCCAGCCATCGTCGCGGTCTATCCCCGCCCGCAACCGCGGCCCCCCACGCACTCCCCGCCCCCTTCCACCTCCACCCGCCCTCGTCCCAACCTTCAGTCGCGCCCCCCCACCAACTTGACTCACTCCATACTCGAGTCAATATTAAAGGAAATAAATTCAAACAAAAATTTTGTAATAAAAATTTGGCGCTTTCCCGACTCGAGTCAAGTTTTTATTACGAGATAAATTTTTTAAAAAATAAAAAAATTTTGTAATAAAAAAATTTACTCGTTCCCGACTCGTGTCAAGTTTTATTACGAAATAATTTTTTAATAAAAATAAAATAATTTTTGTAAAAAAACTTGAGTCGCTCCTGACTCAAGTCAATGTTACATGAAATAGATTTTTAAAAAATTAATTTCGTAATAAAAACTTAACTCGCTCCGTACTTGAGTTAAGTTTTTATTGCAAAACACATTATTAAAAAATTATTTTATTACGAAATACTTTTTTATAACTTGAGTCAAGTCAAGTATTTTGTAAAAAGATAAATTGTAAAAAAAATCTTAATAAAAACTTGATTCGCTCCTTATTCGAGTCAAGTTTTTATTACGATTTTTTTTAAATTTATTTCGTGTAATATTAATTCGAGATGGGAGTGAGTCAAGTTTTTATTACAAAATTATTTTATTTTTTAAAAAATTTATTTCGTAATAAAAACTTGACTCGAGTCGGGAACGAGTCAAGCTTTTATTACGAAATTATTTTTTAAAATTTATTTCGTGTAATATTGACTAGAGTGGGGAGAGAGTCAATTTTTTATTAGAAATTTTTTTATTTTTTTAAAATTTATTTCGTAATAAAAACTTGACTCGAAGGTAATGAGTCTTGTTTTTATTATGATTTTTTTAAATTTATTTTATGTAATATTGACTCGAGTAGGGAGCGAGTTAAGTTTTTATTATAAAATTGCCACTGCTATTTCCTTCCCCTCCACTCTGTTTTGTCGTGCCACCACCGGCGATGCCGGTGGTTGAGGTAATCGGGCGGCAGAGGAAAACGTGTGAATCGGGGTGGGGGGCGGCAGCGGGGGACAGCGACTCCCTGGGGGGTGCAGTTGCGGGTGGGGACAAGGCTGGGGGCAGGGGGGTGGCGGTGAACGCTTGGGGGCGGTAGCTGCGGGCAGGGACAGGCCGCGGCAGCTGGTGGGGGGGGGGGCGGCTGCTGCAGGTGGCTAGCGGTGGTGTGGCGGCGACGCAGCGTTGCAGGCGGCGATGCGGTGGCGGCAGGCCGGGGCGCACCGGTGGGCAGGGGCAAGGGCAGGCAGGTCACCAAAGTTTGGGGGAGGGGGGTG
This sequence comes from Piper betle, assembly GCA_033002965.1. Taxonomy (NCBI): domain Eukaryota; kingdom Viridiplantae; phylum Streptophyta; class Magnoliopsida; order Piperales; family Piperaceae; genus Piper; species Piper betle. The sequence continues at coordinate 21,849 of JAURVB010000534.1, read as the reverse complement.
AAGATTTACAGGGGACATGAAGATTGACAGCCGCTTGATTTAATCCAATTGTTGTCAATAGATGTGTTGCCTGTGCGCTACATTTACATGTAGTGCATCATAGAATTTCACTATAAATATATATATGTACGTATATACACAACAACAACAACAACAACAACGAAGGCAGAGAAGTAATAATAATAATAATAATAATAATAATCATAATCATAATAAATCACCAATGCGGATGCATTTAGCCCACCCATATCAGAGATCCAGGTCTGACCAATGTAAGACTCAAATTGACCTGTTTATCGAAGACTCCTAACCAATCCTAAATAGCATATACAAATACCAATGTTTTTAAACTTCTTTTTGACTCTAAAAGACTTTTTGAGTCGACTCAATTTTATTGTTTGCCGAGTCAAGCTCCATGAATGACTTCATATGGTCGGATTTTATAATTAATTATCCAAGTCAAGTCTAAACATAATCAGAACAATTTTTTTAGATTACCTAAATCAACATTTTAAAATAATGTGGATCTTATATTTATCAATTCTAAGTGTTAAAAAATAAATCTATACTAATTTTATACAACTATTTATGTATATAATTAAAATTTTAATATAATTGACTCCTAGTCAGCTCCACTCCATGACATGCCGAGTCAAGTCCAAGTTTCTATTACGTAATTGATGTAGACTTTCAACTTGTAACAATCAACAGCATAACAATAGTAAAGACAAAGATAAATCAAGCACAATGAACACACAGATTTAAGATGAAAAATCCTCCTTCTATCGAGGATCAAAAATCACGGGACACACGATCAAAAGCTTCCATTATATTCAAAGAGATTACAAACCTCTTGCCCCACCACCAACACATGAAAAATAATGGATCCACAACCCAAAACCTTCTCCTAACGAAGAACAAAGATCTTCACTCTCTCCCAAACTCATACTCTAGGGTTAGAATGAAGAAGAACGTGGAAAGAACCTTAAAACCAAGTTCGGAACCGCTTAGAACAGCCCGTGCAGTTTTTGCCCATGACAACAGTGCCTGGACACTCGCCTTGTGTTAAGGTGCCATAAGCTGTTTCCAAAACACCATTTAGCATCCGGGCTGGAGTTTACCAATGCTTTGGCGCTGGCCCTTTTTTTAAAAACTCCCTCTTCTTCAACACCGGCCGTCTCCACCATCTCTAGTGAGTCTCCGGCCATCTTCCGATGGTAAATATGGCTCTACAATAACAATCTCCCAGTTGGTGTAAAACCCCATTTTCGGGTTAGGTTTTACACGATTTTAGTTTTGACATGTTCGGGTCAGTATCGAGTCGATTTGAGCGAGCTCGAGCTAGACTAATTTTAAGAATATGAGTATGAGGCCCGATGGCCATGTGAGCATGTTATGGAGGTTGAGTATGCCAAACATGCATATGATAGTTTCAGTTATAATATAATAGAGTATGAGTTATCAGTGTACACATGAGGTATACATATGATTTTTATGAGTTAGCTAGGATTTTAGGCCTAGATCTAAGCCGTTGCAGCGTTTAGCATCCGTTTAGGATTTTCTCAGTATTTCATTTGCAAGCAGCATAGGAATTTTGGATCACATGATTGTGCCCCTAAGGGCCCAACTTTATTAAGTTCGGGATTCGAGGCCCATTTAGCCTTCTTGCCTTGATCCCCGCCTATAGAGTCACTTTTAGGACTCAAGTTAGTTTTGAACTTTGGATGGTCTCGATCCAAACTTTCCATCCATAATTGTATTGCATATACCCATAGGTGGGTCCCACTAGACCACGAGTTATCGGACGTTCATGTCATGCCATGTGGCAAGTTTGAGCCATCCACGTCAACCTAGTTTTCTCCTATTTATATTTCAAACATTTCCATTGATTTTCAGATTTCAACCATTATCGCCACCACCACTTTGGCTCACCGCCGCAAGACCCTGGCCCTCCTCTGGCCACCGGAAAGGTACAGTCATGACCACCTCGCGGCCCACTATCACCATGGGCGCCGCCGTATTCGTCGTCGACAACTGAGTTTTTATCACTCTTCATCACCTCTGCCGCCACCCTTTCAGGCCATTTTCTGACACTAACAAGCCACCTTCATCTGATCCAACCACCCACATAGCTTCATCTTACCAAGATCTTCATTTTGAAACCACCCACGACCACCGCCGGCGATGTCCCCGCACCCGGTTGAAATCCGCCCCCTTTCCTGCTGCCGAACTCTGCCGATCGTCACCACCAGCACCTTCACCATGATGCCCCCTCCTGATCCCGACCAACGGTGACCCCAGTCACGTCGCCATAGGCATTTTTCTATAGCGGGCACTGCCCCCCCCCTTTCGTCCGACCCGTTTACCCGGTATGCATTCGCCTGTTAGTGATAGCGTCTACCGCCCGCATTCGCGTCTGCCTAGTCAAGCCCAAGTCTGCCAGCCCATGTCCATGCCTATGTCCATTAGCTTAGCCAACCCAGCCCAACAGTTTATTTAACCCAAACCAGTTGACTCAGGCCAATCTGGTCTAGTCAGCTCATTTTTTGACCGATTTTGTCTGTTTTTCCACTGTTTTCGGTAATTCGAGAACCTCTATGTTAGTTGCAATGAATATTCACATGATTTAGCATGATTGGATGTTCTGATTATTTTCTTTATATAATAGTTTTATTTATTTATTATTATTTATTTATTTTATTTATATGTTTATCATATATGATGAATGTTTACATGATTATTTGTAATTATTAATATTATATTTACTTATGAATATTATTAGTCTTATTATGTTTACTAAATTGTATATATTTATTTATTTATTTGTTCGTTATGTGTACGTCATTATTTATTTGTATTTAATTATGTATTCTTGTATTGTATGACTATGATATTATTAATATTCATAATTAATGAGTATTAACTAATTGTTTGTTTGTTTATTTATTTATTTATTAAATTATTATTATATATATATTTATTTATTTATTGATATGTTTACTAACATGAGTATATGTTGATATTTACTCATATTTACCTATATATTTATATAGTATAATTATGTTATTATTTTATGATTAGAGTATTATTCTTGTTTATATATTTATTATTTATCTAATTATCTATGAGTGCATTTTCTTGTTTATTTATTTATTTATTATTTATTATTATTATGTCTCGATTTTTGTGCCACATGTTTAGTTATAGGTTTGTTAGCCTTGTTTTCTTTATTTGGCTGTATTGATGATATTAGAACACACCACAAGCATGCACTATATAGAGATGTTAGTATTTTACTTAATAGTCGGTTCCAATATAGGTTTCGGAGTCCGAGCTCGCCGTAGAAGTGTAGATACACTTGGAGCTTGGACCACAGGTCTGTAGGACTCTCCCTCACTGCTTGACTCCTTGTGTGTAGAGTTTAATCATGTTTAGATGTAGGACAACATCGGCGGTGTTTTATCGGATCCCTCCAATGTCAGGCCATTTAGCCATGTTTATACACATGTTTAATAAAATTACAAGGATGGGATCCCTTATTAGTTTTTGAACTAAAGCTCCAAAAATATTTGATGTAAGCCTCTTCCCTAAGCATATTATATAAGTATGCACTTTTTTATGGATTTCATGAATAAGAGAATGAGTGGTGCGGAGATATGTATGGACCGCACTGGTACTCCTTCAAACCCTGAGGTAGTGTGGTGTATGAGGGTACTGCGTAACGGAGCACGTTTCTGGAATTTGTGGAAGTAACTTAACTATTCCTTTTCCCACTCGAGTACTGTGGCGGGTGTGATATGGAGGATGTGAGGGCGTAAGTGTTGTATGTATGAATATGATTATGAGTTGTGCATGTGAGCTAGCACTTATTTAAGTATGCTTGCTTACTGCCCAGTGTGAGGCAATTCTGAAATTTTTTAAGTTTTCGTGGCCAATTTGTACTAGTTATTTTTTGGACCAGTAACATTCGTTACTGACATTTTTCATATTATATATGTAGTTCTTAAAATCCTGAGTCGACTTTGGTAGGAGGGCAGATAAATGCTACACATACTTGAGTTCGTCAGAATTATTTCTTTTTCTTTTATTTATATTTGATGTATTTTTATGTATATTTGACAATGTCTTCCATTCTCATGACACCAAGCTGGTTGTTTCAATCTATTTTATCAATCAAGTCTTACCGACCAACAACTTTAAATATGACTCAACTCGATCGTAACATTTCTGATTTGGTTCTCAGGTGAACCGAAACTGGGGTGTTACACTTGGAGACCTATTGGTGAATTCTGTAATCTCTTTATCATAGGGTCTCAAGCCTTCCATTGATCATGTTCTATCCAAATATTCAAATTCAACACAAATGCACCAATGTTGAGCAAAAGCTCAACTTCTAACCATCCACCGATTTTGGTAATATATCAACAAAATTCTTACTGCCCTCAATATTCACCAACTTCAACTATCCAAACTCCAACAAGGATTGAATGAAATGGTACCTCAAGTGAATAGGCTTAGTGCGTGAGTGAAATGCTGAATTCTTACCAAGATGAATTGCACTCTGACTATCACTACACAGGTTGCAATCCACTCCATTAAAACCCAATTCACTCATTAATTGCTTAAGCCAAATAAATTCCTTACTTGCTTCAATTGCAGCCACATACTCAGCTTATGTTAAAGACAAACTACAATTTTTTGTCCACACTCCCCACCCCCCGACGTTTCCTTCTCTCACCCTAATTGCCAACGCCACCTCCGGCTGACCTCCGCCGGACTGCTGCCAAGCCATCCCCCACCTTCTCGGCCATCTCCCGGCCTCCATGACATGAAGAAGGCACGCGTTCGCGTTGCACTTCTAACACCGATTCCACTTCTGGCCACGCCTCTCTGCCATCTTCGTGCCACAGTCGCCATCCCGTCAACCTAGACAACCCTCCTCCTACAGCCGGCTTCAGCGACCATCACCGCCACCGTTGCCCTCAACCTCACATGGCCGTGTCAAGCTCACCGAGCCGGTGCCAACCCATACCCAATCACACCACCTCACTAGCCAAGCTACCGCCGGTAATAGCCTTGCCGAACCCAATCAAACTTCGGACACTGCCAGGTGGCGAATTTGATTCCTGAGGCATGCGAACCAACCCTAATCGGCACTGATTGCCGTTGATTGTCATTGTCGCCAACGACGCAAGGTGCAATTACCTCAACTTAATTATTTAAAATTGATAATTGTTAGCATAGCATGTTAAAACTTGAATGATTGACATGATGAAATACTTTGATTGTGAATAAATTGAAATTTGCATGATTTGAATCGCATTGAATTAATGCTGATGATCTAATTAGGTAAATTAAGTATGAGTTGCTAACAATTATCAATTTGAAGTTAAATTAAGTTGAATGATTTAAATTGTATTACAAAGGATCCACAACCCAAAACCTTCTCCTAAAGAAGAACAAAGGTTCCCCCCTCTCTCAATCTCATACTCTAGGGGGGTTACAATGAAGATAAACGTGAAGAACAAATTAAAATCGAGTTCGGAACCGATTAGAACCACCCACACGGTTTTCGCCCGCGACAATCGCGCCTGGACGCTAGTCTGGAGCCCAGGAAGTATAAATGCCAGTGTCTGGATGCTGGCCTGGCATCGAGGCGCCATAAGGTATTTGCAAAACAACAGATAGCACCCGGGCTGGGCTTTTCGAGCACCCAATCACGGGCCACTATTTTAAAAAACTCCTTCTTCTTCATCTCTGACTGTCTCGACCATCTCCAATGAGTCTGTGGTGAGTCTCAAGCAATGTTCTTGTGGCAAATAGGGCTACATAATAATAGTTTCGAGTGTTTAAACTATGATAAGTATTCAGTTTTTGATGATTCCTCAGAACTAATAGAAGTAGTTATGAAAGCTATAAATGATTTTATTATTTTTATGAAAATAACTGCCAAATCTCTAAAATTTACTAATAATATTCATAGAAAGTATCAGTACTGTAAAACCATAGCTTCGGGTTAGGGTTTTACCCGTTTGTTGCCTTACCTGGTTAAGGTCAGACTCGAGTCAGTTCAGCTTTGAGACCATGAGTATGGGGCCTATATGCTGAGGTTTAATTAGATTCAGGAGAAATTAATTAGATTAGTCATTGATAATTCATCATACGACGAGTTTTTGACTTGTTTGTCGTTGTGGTCGGGAGATACACGACATCGTATGCAATTGTAAGGTAAATCTTAACGCATTATTTTGTTGATTAATCAATTATCACCGGGAGGTAGAAATTAAGGCAAAATAATAGAAGCACGAAGGAGTGGGAGCCACCATGTCATATAATTATCCTAGATCGACAATTCGAGGGAATAGAAGATAAGAGTAAGATTTGATGAAAATTAAATTTATATTAAAGGAAATTCAACTCTAGAACGAGTTTTATCATTTTAACTTCTCCTTTTATTTAAAGTTATTGTTTAGATTCAATTAAGTCAATTATTTTTGTTTTTCTCTTAATGTTATTTTCTTTAATTAATTTAAGGGAATTCATCTCTCTCTTGGAACGATACTCAAATTTATCATTATATTACTTGTTTCGACTATGTGTATTTACATGTTATTGAAATTATTTGAACAAGGTTCCAGAATCAAGGCTCGCCATATATGTGATGTCACGTTTAGAGCTTAGACCACAGGCCAGTTAGGACTCTTCTTAGATTTATCACCTTATGTTATCATGGATTTGATTTCCAAATTGTAAGACATATCAAGCAATTATTTTATTGACCCAATTTAACACGATCCATCTAGACGAATTTTTCTTTCATGATTAATAACCCTCGAGGAGGAGATCCCTCGCTTTGTTTTAAAATTTAGCTCCATCTCACGTTGCTTTCAGGCATTTTTTATATGATTCCCTTTTCATCTCTATAGATAATTTTATTGAGTTTTCTGGGAGTCAAAAGTTGGTACAATTTAGTAAAGATAATTAAGACTAATATTAATAAATAAATATATCATTAATAATAATAAGTAATCATATAAACATGATTTATAATCAATAAATACACAAATAATAAGAAATGAATAATAATAATAATAATAATAATAATAAATAAAGAAGAGTAATCATAACATCTAAATATACTAAATCATGTGAATATGCATCTAAATTAATATAAAGGTTCTTGAATTACGAAAAACAGTGCAAGAATGGATGAAAACGGTCCAAAAATGAGCTTAACCGGACTAAACTAAGCTGAACTAGACCGAGTCGAATGGGCTAAACCAACTCGGTTTGGGTTTACTCGAAACTCGATTGGCTTGACTGGGCAAGCATGAATTGGACTGATACACACAGACATTGGCTCAGACTAGTGGGCTAGCTGACCTGGGCACAACAAGGCAAATACTAACCCAAGTAGTCGGATGCTACATGGGCAAATGAGCCGGACCGGGGGGACGCGGGGAGGGAGGGGGGGGGGCGGGTGCATGCCCATCACTTGAAAACGCTGATGGCAGCCCAATTGGGATTGCTGCCTGTCAGAATCAATGTGGGGCGTCAAGGCGGAGATGCTAGTGGTGACGATTGGTAGAGTCCAGCCACTGTCTAGCTGGGAAATAACCAGGAAGTGGCGGTATCGCCAGCGGGTGCGACGATATCGCCACCGGGTGCAACGATGTTGCCGGTTGCAATCGCGGCCATGGAGATGGTTGTGGGTGGTCTCAAAAGATTGGCTGTCGAGTGAGGAAGCTGTCTAGGCTTACGATCGGTGGTGTCCAGCCAGTGGTTGGCTGGAAAATGATCGAAAACGATGGAAAATGCCATCCGGCAAGTGTGAGTCGGCGGCGGCAATTGCGGCCACGGTAGAGGTCAGTGTCAATCTTAATCAAAAGATCTTGACTAGGGGAAACTATCAAGGTGGTCGGCTTGGCAGAGGACACTCGTGGGCTCCAAAAAATGGCCCTAATGGGTGGTGGCAGCAGTGGAAAATGACTCCAAAAAGGCCATCGCTGCCGGCCCTGTTGGCGATGGTGGGTACGGACTGATACCCAACTACGAGGTGGTCATGATCATACCGATCTGGTGGTTGGAGGAGGGTCGGGATCTCTCTGGGGATGGGCCAAGTGCCCTTCGCGTGAAAGTGAAAGTCCTCAAAATCATAGGAAATCTCTAGAAATAAATTGGTGAAGCTATGGATGAGTGTACGGCTTAGATCTTGCCACATGGCACGATCAGGATGTTTGACAATTTGTACCCTAGCAGGGCCCACCTATGGGTATATGCAATATATATATGGACGGAAAGCTCGGATCTAAATCCTCCAAAGTCAAAACTAACTTGAGTCCTAAAAGTACCTTTATAGGCTGGAATCAATGCAAGAAGGGTAAATGGGCCTCGCACCTTGAACTCAATTAAGCTGGGCCGACATGGGCACAATGCATTGATTTAAAATCCCTATGATGCATGTAAATGAGATACCCTAAAAATTTGAAATGGCTACTAAATGCTGCGACGGCCTAGATCTGGCTAACTAATAAAAATCATATATATACCTCATGTTCTACTCTTTCATAACTGAGACTATCATACTCATGTCGGACATACCCAACCACTATAACATGCTCATAAGGCCATTTGGGCCCATACTTATAATCTAAAAACTAGTCTGGCTCAAGGTCATTCGAACCAACTCGACACTAACCCAAACAGAGGAAAATTATAATCAGGTAAACCTTAGCCCGAAGTTGGGGTTTTACAACCTCTCCTCATTATAAAAATTTCTGTCCTTGGAATTTCTCACATCAACTGCTGTCAAAGGACTCAACTGAAGATGTTATCTCATTGGCAAATTGGTAGCTCTCCCTTGAAAGCTAGTTGTACATGGCCCAAACAGACCAACATGAAGCTTAAACTCTGAACACTGATGAACCTCACTTGCTCCTTAATAATATGGTTGGACAGACTATACGTGATCGAACTATCTGGTTAAACATGCCATACATGCGGGAATCAACAGTCTGGACTGACCATATATGCTTAAATTGCCTCACTGGATTGATCATACATGCTTGAGTCATCTACTGGACTAGCTCCAAGGGTCACTACAAACTATGGAGAAAACCCTAAGTTCACCCCTAAGGGTTTACTGGGTAGTGGAGCAAGTACTCTAAAGTACTGTAGGGTACTAGTTTGACCTACATCATGAAAAACTATATTGGTGCGAGGTATGTGGCCTAACATCTACCCATGTCTCCCTGATCCTCATCGATGTGATAGGTCAACTACGTGTACCCATAGGGAACTTTGTTTTAGATCCTACGACTATACTAGGGTGCCCTAGGGGTCCTGCTAGCATATGGGGACTCTAGTACCAAATTAAAGTATAAGCTAATGAGTTGTATGGCTCATTGTCGCCAGTCTATGTCAAACACTTAGGTGTCCCTGGAAGAGGAACTGGACCACTCACCAAGTCCTAGCTAACTTAGTCCTAAATCAAATATCTCACTTTGTTCTGTAATAGAACAAGGACAGTTGCGAGAACTCGATTGTGTACTATCACTCTCATAACTATCTATACAACCTCTAACTACTGTTGAAGGGACTCTCTGTGATGGAATGATGGCGAGAGCACCTGTACATGTGTAGCGTGTCTCAAGAAGTATGAAAACATACTTTGCATATTACTGTGGAGTCTGCACCTGGTCTATGGCACATGCACTGCTCAATGTCTGATCATCTCAAACATTGAGTAAACTGACGGTAGGACTAATATATCTAGATGGAGAAAGTGTAAAAATACTTGAGTGAAGGCGTAGCTCTATCGACATCTCTGGTCACATGGAAAGAGATTAGATATCTCGTGAAAAATTGGTGTCACTCCTCTAGGACTCTAACTACTTGTCTCATCCTCACATGGTTTGACCTCATGTGTGCTGGGAGAGTACACTAAGCTAAAAATATTCTACTAGGTATGTACATCACTCTATCTGTGGTGGTGTTGAGGTAATTGTGCAAGTCATCATGGTAATAAAAACTCTGTATAGGATATTGGATGGCTTAAAACTATAGGTAGATCCATGGATGTGTCTCTAAGATCATCATGATTAGACTCTGCCACAAGTGGCCATCCTATGGAACAGCCAATCAATGATGAGCCTAAGAGACAGCTCCTAAATGGCTCTAGTTCAATCAACTTATAGTAGGCATGTGTTTCTTGATATCATACTAGCACGCACATCTAAATGGATGGTTCAAACAACCCAAAGAATCACTATCTCTCCTCGAGTCTACGGGGACTCATAGTGAGGTTTAACATGTGTATCATCCTTTCTTCAATGGTGTGTGACCTGCCATCTCGTACTGATTTATAGCACTAATCTTGACTCACATGACTACTACCGTTGTGATAGACTCTCAAGCAAAGCTATCAATTAAGGTAAGCATACACTGGTGTACCTCTATCTGGTCAGCGTGGTTTGGTCTGATTGACGTCCTCATCTGTGTCACTCCCAAGATGGGATGAAGTTATCTCCTCCAGACTGGTCTATCATCGGCTACCTACACAGTAAGCCCTAAACAATACTACAAAGGTACCTCCTATACTCAGGACAGACTAAATCCTATGTCTCAAGGTAAGGACCTAATCATGCTGGCGAAGCATAGGGAAAACACCATCTCCCAAATGGAGGCTCCTCACTAAACCCATCATATATGCCAAAATTTAAATAAGAGTCCAACTCCTCTCGCTAGCTAAGGTCACACTACATGTCTGACCATCTACTAATCATTTGATCTGTATACCCTAGCTCTAACTCATACACTTGTTGTCATGCTAACTAAACAACTTGACCAATGTTACCATCTCATCTGGAGGTCACACTGCCTTGTTCTCAGACTCTATCCATATACATCCCTAAAAGACATACTAATACTATCTGGTGATTCCTATAAGATTGTCATTAATACTATCTTGCAATACTCATTTGACATAAGGATGTCAGGTCTAGGCAATGGTATGCAAGATAGCTAGTAAAGTCAATCATGTACCATCACATTAGAATAACTCCAATACACCTAACTTTCCTCTGTCTAGCTGATGTTACAATAGCTATATCTTGTCCTCAATCTCTGACCCTACTCTGCTCTGAAACTATAACATGTGGTCACTATGCAATACTAAGAACATCCTCGAGTAGTTGAGCTCCTGTAGGTGGGGTAACTATTTGTCCAATACTTCCATAATAACTGCTCCACTTGGTCAGCGATAGTACAATATATGGGTAGTGGTTGTGCATCACAGACGATGGTAGTGCATCATGGTTAGTGGTAGTGTTATTCGGTCAGTGGTAGTACATTACAATTGGTGGTTGGGCAACTCAGACGGTGGTTGGGTAACTCGAATGGTGGTTGTGCAAATCGGATGGTGGTTGTGCTACTCTGACGGCTGTTGTGCTATCCAGGTGATGAAGCCTAGTACTGATCATGTACGTCGTGAACCTATTACTATCTCTGACATATTTATCTCCATGTGTCTATCTCCTCAAAGGTAGTTGCTATCAGCTTGCCTCAAGTTATTCAACCATGCGTATCTAATATGGAGAGATCTAGATCTTAGTGGTGACACGTACGTTGGAAAAATAATGTAAAGCCCACACTAGTCTCTTGGAATCTGGAGTAACTATTCCCATAAGCAGGAATTGGTTCTCAATAGCAATCATTCATCTGGCCTTGGAAGATTGAGTGAAATCAAGTCAACCATTTAAATCAATGGTCAAATGTAATCTTGCTCATTCTCAATATGTTTTCCTCCCTTTATCTATTGAAGAGCGGCCAACAATAGTGTTGGGACAAACACACACTACTAGAAGAGGGGGGATGGTGAAGTGCCTATGGGACTATAGATCCACCTCGCTACTCATCTTCATCCACTATTATTTCCTAGAAATGGTCTATCCAAGTCATCTGCCCAAACTCTCATCTGTGCTCCAAGTGTTCCAAGTGCTTAAGAATATCTGCTGGCCTAGTCACATCCTCCATACACAAGGATCTATCTGAAGGTCTATGTTCCCCAATGTAAACCTCGAACTATGCCTAATGGATCTATTTAAGGCACTCGGTGGTCCACGCTCATGTATCATGTAACTACGTGAGTATCTTCATACTGCAAGCTCTCCAGTGGTGTCATCTCTATTGACTCAATCACACAATGTGCACCATGTCCTAAGAAAGGACTGATGTGGTAATATGCGAAAGACGGGCAAGTGCTACAATGATGTTGCCAAAATTCTTGGTACTCCCGGTCACCATCCAACTCAACCTCAACTATCTAAGCATGTGGACACTCTTATGTCATTCAAATCTATGGCATGATAAAAGGAAAGATGTGTCCTTGAGCTTATCATGATATTCTAGTGATATCCAAGCTAGTGTCTACTAAACCATGATCTCATAATTTCTCATAACTTCTATAAACTTTGAACCATGCATTACTTAGATTTGACTGAGCAAAAATTTGAAACACTAAGAAAATACCAAAGGAAATACCTATCGACTTGCCTAAGGACCACTCCACACACTTGATTTAAAACAAAAGTCTTCCATCTCAATCAACCAAGACATGGCTCTAATACCAAACCATAACACCTAGATTTTGGCTAACCTAAGAACTGAATAAAAAATGTTACGATCGAGTCGAGTCATGCTTAAAGTTGTTGGTCGGTAAGACATAATCTATAAAATAGATCAAAACAACCTGCTTGGTGTCATGAGAATGGAAGGCATTGTTAAATTAGAGTCAAAATACATCAAATATAAATAAAACTAAGAAACAAAATAATTTCCCTAAGCTCAAGTGTGTGTATCATTTATCTATCCTCCCACCAAAGTAAACTTAGGATGCAAGACCTACATATATAACATGAAAAACATCAGTAACAAATGTTACTGGTCTGAAAAATAATTTGTACAAACTAGTAAATGGGTATTCCATTACCCACGAAAACATAAGAAACTTCATAATTACCTCACACAAGGCGGTAAGCAAACATACTTAAACAAGTGTCGGATCGCATGCACGGCTAATATTCCAATTCATACATACAACACTTACGCCCTCACATCCTTCATATTACTACCCACTACGGTACTCGAGTGACAAAAAGAACTATTAAGTTAGTTCAACATATTCTGGAAATGTGTTGCGTTACGAATACCCTCATACACCACACTACCTTAGGGTTTAAAGGAGTACTAGTGTGATCCATAAATATCTCCATACCGCTCACTCTCTTATTCGTGAAATCCATAAAAATGCGCATACTTATATAATAGGTTTAGGGAAGAAGCTTGTACCATATATTTCTAGAGCTTCAGTTTGAAAACCAACAAGGGATCTCATCCTTATAGTTTTATTAAACATGTGTAAAAAATATGGCTAAATGGCCCGACATCGGAGACAATCCTTCGCTATGTCTAAAACACGATTAAACTCAACACGCTGGGAGTTAAGTAGAGATCAAACAAAAGAGTCCTATGGACCTGTGGTCTAAGCTCCAAGCGTGTCTCCACATCTATAGTGAGCTCGGACTCCGAAACCTACATCAAGACCCACTACTAAATAAAATACTAACATCTCTATATGATTCATGCTTGTGGTGTGCTCGCATCATTAGTACATCCTAATAGAAAAGACCGTTAAATAAACCTACAACTAAACATACAACACGCAAATAGAAAAGGAAATAACTAATAAATAAAATCATGAATAAATAGATAAATAATAAAGACATGATAATAATAATTGTCTAATCATAAAATAATAATAAATTATACTATATAAATGTATGGCTAAACATGAGTAAATATCATATATACTCATACTACTAAACATATAAATAATTAAAATATTAAATTATTAATTATTCAATAAACAAATAAATAAATAGTTAATACTCAATAATCATGAATAATAATAATATCATAGTTACACAATGCTAGAGTACATAATTAAATTCAAATAAATAATCACACACACACACACAATTTAGTAAACATAAATAATGATATTAATATTAATAATATATATTATATCATTAATAATAATAAGTAATCATATAAACATGCATTATAATCAATAAACACACGAATAATAAGAAATGAATAATAATAATAATAATAATAATAATAAATAGATAAAACAATAAATAAAGAAGAGTAATCATAATATCCAAACATGCTAAATCATGTAAATATGCATCTAAACTAATATAAAGGTTCTCGAATTACATAAAACGGGGTAAGAAAAGACAGAAACGGTCCGAGAATGAGCTGAACCGGACCGAGTTGAATGGGCTGAACCAACTCGGTTTGGGTTAACTCGAAAATGGGTTTGGTTGACTAGGCCGACATGGACACAGGCTCGAACTGGCAGGCTGGCAGACCTAGGCATAGTCAGGTAGATGCGAACATGGGTAGTCAAACTAACGCAAACGGGCCGGACGCGGGGGAGGGGGGTGTTGCCCTTTACCTGGAAAAGCCAACTGCTGACCAGTCGGGATCGACAAGGGGCATCAAGGCAAAGCTGTTGGTGGTGACGACCGGGGAGTCCAGCCATTGGCTGGCAGGAAAACGGCCGAGAAGTGGCGGCATCGCTACCAGGTGCGGCGACGTCGCCAACAGCAATCGCGATCACGCGTAAGGTGGTCTCAAAATATCAGCCTTCGAGTGAGGAAGTTATCTAGGCTAATGATCAGTGGTATCAGGCTGGTGGCTAGCCAGAAAATGGTCGGAAAGAATGGAATAATGCCATCGGGCAAGTGCGACTCACCAGCGGCGATTGCGACCACGATGAAGGTCGGTGTCAATCTCAAATGGAAGATCTTGACTAGGGAAAGTGTCGGGGTAATCAGCTTTGTCGTGGGTCACTCGCCGGCACCTGAAAATGGCCTGAATGTGTGGTGGCGGCTGTCAGCTTGTGGCAATGGTGGGTACGGATAGGTAGCTAGCCACAAGGTGGTCATGACCATACTGATCTAGTGGCTAGAGGAGGGTCGGGGTCTCATTGGTGGCGAACCAAAGTGGTCGCAGTATGAAGGTGAAAATCCTCAAAATCATAGGAAATCTCTGGAAATAAATGGGTGAAGTTAAGGATGAGTGTACGGCTCAGATCTTACCACATGGCATGATCTGGACGGTTGACAACTTGTGGCAGGAAAGCTCTGATCGAGATCGTCCAAAGTCAAAATTGACTCGCGTCCTAAAAGTGACTCTAGTGAACTCAATCAAGATGGGCCCACAGGGGCACAATCCGGTGATTTAAAATCCCTATGATGCATGTAAATGAGATACCTTGAAAATCTGAAACGGCTACTAAATGTTGTAACGGCCTAGATCTACGCCTAAAACCCTGGCTAAATCATAAAAATAATATATACCTCTTGTATATATTAATAACTCATGTTCAGCTGTAACATAACTGAAACTATTATACGCATGTCGGGCATTATCAAACACTATAACATGCTCGTACGGCTATCTAGGCCCATACTCAGAGTCTAAAAACTTGTCTGGCTCAAGCTCATTTGAACCAACTTGATATTAACCCGAACTGGGAAAAATTACAATCGGGTAAAATCGTAACCCAAAGTTGGGTATATGGGTTGTCCTCGTCTAACACCATCACCACCCTCTTCACGACCCCAATCACTTTCCCTCATGTTGGTGTCACTTTCTCTTTACAAAGTACCTCTTCTTGCTGCATTCTTCATTTTTACCTAGATTTAGATCAGGTCACATGCATACAAATAGCATATATACTTGTTCTAAAAATTTTCATACAAGTTGTAATGTTTGTTTGGGTATCAAGTGTAGCAGTCTGGGATTGGTGGGGAAATTTCTTCTCATGCACATGGTGGTGAGTGCATGCACGCCTTTGTGTACTGTGAAGCACGACCTTTGCTTTGCACGATTTTTCTCCCCCGACTATTCCTATTTTGTTCGTTAGTAATTAGTTTATTTAATTCTGTCACTATATTGGTGTTAATTAGCAGAGTAATAAATGAATGATAGTTTTAAAGAAATTATATAACTTGATATTATTAAGTTAAGATATTAAAAATGTCGCTGTTGGATTTAACTGTATAAGTAATACAAAATTGTAACCATTATTGGTTAACTATTAATTAAATTTCCAACCTTGTATTGTCGCTAATGGATTGATTAAATCACTATTTATCTTTGTATAATATAATTAGTATTTGTGGTTTATTTCATCTTTATTAATAAATTAACTATATATAATATTATAAGGAATTTATAAAATAAGGTTAGCATCTTTATCTTGTTTAAAATAAATATTATGTGATTAATATGTCAATCATGATAGAATTATTATCAAACTTTATTCAAGGCTTAACATTAAGAACAAAATATATAAAGTTAATTATTTTAATAATTGATCAATTTAAGGTTTCCTGGGATTGTAGTTCAATCGGTCAGAGCACTGCCCAGCCTTAAGTGTTGGACTATAATAGCAAGCTTAAAATAAATAAATTTCAAACATTTCGTTTGCAATTAATTTAAAATAATTTTACAAATGTAATCCTTAAATTATGATAACACAAATTATTTTTAATAATGGAATGGGTTAATTAATGGCCAGGTAAATATTTCGAAATAAGTAAAAAGGTTAATCAATTAGTCTAGGTATACCCAAATTATTGTTAATGAAATAAGTATTTGTTACATGCTAAATTACTGTTAAATACTAATATTAATTAAAAATCTTAATTGTGATTTTGATCCCGCACACGGTAATCTTAACATATTTCCTCATGTAAGTGATTGTCGTCTTGAATGAAAATATATTTATTTTAGTAATTATATAGATGCTAGTAAGTAGCAATTATTTATCGTCAGCTAGTGAATTGTAATTTAAATAATTTATTTAAAATGTCCAAGGGTGGACTTAAATTAATAAGTCTGATAAATCATTTGGCTATAAGGGGTGATATAAACCAAGTAATTAAATATATGCTAATAAGTTAATAAATTGTTGTGTTTATGAAAAGATCAGTAAATATTTGGCTATAGATATTCGATGGCGGGTTATGATTTGAATTAAATGATTATTAACTTTTGGGTGGTTTAAGCTTTAATATGATTGTATATTTATGGATTGATAAATTAATTATTAATTAACTTGTATAAATTCATTATTTTTCCTTGGTGTGTGTATTTCACGTCGCATTCATGATATTCGTTTAGATCTTATTGAGTAGGATCTAATCTAGTTTTTTCTCCTTAGACTAGAGTCTACTTTTGCTGCTCACGCATTAGTTCAGCTGTGTTGTGATTTGAGGTCCATATAACTACTTAAAATATCCCTGGTCAACCTGAGCCTAGATTCAACCACCATATAATGAGCGCAACCGAGGTCAAGGAATTGACTCAGTCCGACACGGGGCCGCACCTTTAAAATTATTTGAAAAAAAAATACCTGCCCCCATGCTGAAAGGGGTGATAGGACACAATGGTGCAAGATGACTCATTATACACTTATGATACCAAGAGGGTGAGTCAATGACAAATATCGGTAACTATAGGTTGTGGGCCATGTAGAGTGTATGCGCGCATACATGGGATTACAGCTGGATGGGGCTGCCACCCCTCTAGGCTTAATAGGAGCTCAGCATAGGCTCATAATCACTAAAAGATTTAATAAATAATGATATGGAATATATTGACTTGTTTCATGTAGTTATACGACTTAGTGGCTTTATCCCTAGCGCGGTTTTGTGATCGCGGGTAAGCAACTTCAAACTGATGCTTAAGGGTGTGGTCAGTGGTTCCCTTACTAACCCTGGTTGGAAGAAATGATGAATAAATTTGGATTTCTTCTTTACATTATTTGAGTTATAAGTGTGACTATGGGAAACATTTTGGAGTCTGTGGAACATTGTTGTTGCATAGTTAGTTTACCTTATGTTATTGTTGCATGTTATATTTAATATACCATGATTTATTTTATTGTTAATAAATTCTTAGAGATATTTGAATTTTATATTTTATCATTTTCGTTCAATTATCCTTTAGCCTTTTTATTTTTATATCCTCCGTATTTTTGGGTAACCCCCGACCGGCTAGCGCTGGTTGTTACAAGAAGAGACGTGGAGTAGATGGGGACTGCTATGTATAATACATGTCTAGACTTGTGGTATTAGAGGGTATTGAAGGCGACAGCGTGAGAGTTATTGACCATTGTACTCTTATCCATGAGTTATATTGAGGTTTGGAGAGGGCTTAAGATATGTGTTTTTCCCGAGAGTGGGACCAGTTATTGCCAAGATAAGCATTTATCGAGAGTTGCATAATAACAGTTTAGTTTGGGATGCTATCGAGTCTGCAGCTTGATGGCTCCTCGGTAGATGCCCTTTAAAAGTTTCCATGGAGATTATATATAGTTTTTCTTCATTGTGGAATTTCAGATTCCACTTGCTAATTTATACTAAATATTTTTTGGACCAGTGTCATTCATTGGTAACATTTATCTTATTATTATTATTATTATTATTATTATTATTATTATATTGTATTCATATGTGTTGAGTTGGTTTTGGCAGAAAGATAGATAATTGCTACACACACTTGTGCTCACCACACCATTGTTTTCTTTTATTCTTTTATTTACTTTGGATGCATATTCATGAATATTTATTCGAGTGTTGAGTGTGAATTTAGTAGTGTTTTCCATTTTTAAGACGCCAAAAAGTTGTTTCGATTCATTTTTCTCATTCGTGTCTTACATATTAACTAATTTACACATGATTTACCTTGATTGTAACATTTAAAATCTAGCTCTTAGGTGAATTGGTATCTGTGTCTTACAAGTAGCCTGAGTGTTTTTTTTTTAAGTATATCCAATCTCATCTAATCTGATTTAGCAAGCCTAAATTCACATTTTTATGTAAAAATACATTAATTTAATTTTTTTATGACAATCATCCTCATTTGCAACAAAAGATAACATATTTTAGATGATATTATATATATATACACACACACACGAAAATATGTAGAGAAAAATCAAATTTTTAAATAAACATAAAATATTTTTGCGTTAGGGACGGGTCCTAGGCCGGAACTTGATATGGGTTGACCCGAATCCGGTATTTTCAGGTATACTTGTTTTACAAGAACCATTGTCAACTCTAGATGGATGCATGTAGTAAAAAAGAACTAATCTAGATTATAGTGTGATTCATTCGTGTGTTTATGTGATAATATTGCCCTAATAGAATGAATCATGATAATATTTTTATTTTTACTGCTGCTACTATCCTGGAATATACTTATTGGGTGGCAGCATCTAAACTAGCTGAAAAGCTATTACTTTTGGAAATTATGTATGTGCAGTTATGTGCACTCATAGAACTAAATGATTTTGTAGGATTAGTGTATTGAACTCAAGTGAAAATATTTGTCTTTGTTGTGGATGGATATCAACACAATCATAACAAGAAGAAATAATTTCTCTAAAAAGTTACAACTAAGAAGGACATCCTTCTCTAAAGAGACACGACCCATAAAAATACCCTATTCTAAAGAGATACTCCCGTTTAAGAGTAACAAGAAATAAAAGATAATTAAATCACGGGAAAAATGTCATTTTCTGGCCTATTATAGTTAAGTATTAACTATTGTATTAGAGATTGTTTGAAATGCCATACCTAGTTCACCACATTTACGCAAAACAAAGAAACAACAATAAAAATATAAACAACATGAACTTTATAATTTAATCTTAAAAGAAAACTTTATTAGTCTTCATATCAAATCATCAAGTAAATCAAATTGGATAGCGAAAGCATACCTGAATCCATAAAAGTAAAATGATTCTTTACCTCCTTAGGTTTTGATCTTCCCAATTTCAATACTAGTTTTCAAAACCAAAATTATTTGGCGATAGGATGCTAGAACGAAAAGTACTTATGAATTCAGGGACCATAACCTCCTTATTTATAGCCGTACTTTCATAATTTTAATTTGACCCATTATAAAAGAGAAATTACGAAAATGGTATCTACATATCGAATTCTACACCTTTATTTATGATATTCACATTGAATTCTACACCTTTATTTATTGTCCATAAATACTTAACTTTAATAGATCAATTAAATTTAGGCCAACCTTAAATAAAAGCATATGATACAATTCCAAATTCGTGTATATATTTATGTCCAACATCTAACAATCTCCCACTTGGACTATATATATGCATATATATATATATATATATATATATATATATATATATATATATATATATACACACATAAAGATAATTTATATAACCTTATGAGCTCCAAAATAATATATGTTACTATTCCAAAATAATAATCTCGTCCATTAATCAATGTTAATATAAGATCAAGCCGATTTTCATTCAACCTTGTGACAAAATTCGGCAACCATATTCCCTGATTAGATGCCTCATAATAAGCTATGAATTCAGCTGTCATGGTAGAAGAAGCTATGAGTGTCTGCTTAACACTCTTCCAAGAAATAGCTCCTCCAAGAAGTTGGTAGGCATAGCCATAAGTAAATCGACAACTATATTGACATCCAAACCCGGATTACTTAAATATTTACCCAACATTCCAACAATATACGCAATATCTGGACGTGTACATACTTGAACATATATATAACTTCCTACTGCTAAAGCATAAGGAGTCTTTTGCATTTCTTTTGCTTATGTGTCGTTTTTAAGACATTGATTGAGACTGAATTTGTCTCCTTTAAAAACAAGGGTATCTCCTAGTTTACAACCTTGTATGCTAAATTGCTTAAGCACTTTTTCTATATAGGTCTTTTGTGATAATTCAAGTATACATCAAGAGTGAGCCTGATGTATTTGAATTCCTTATTCAAAAGACACATCTCCAAGATCTTTCATTTCAAATTTCTTTCATAAAATTTTCTAAGTGTCGTGTGAGAAACTTATATCATTACTAGCAAGCAATATATCATCAACATATAAAACAAAAAAATATACTTACTCCCACCAAACTTATGTTATATTCAATTATCAATCACATTCATCTCAAACCGAACAAGAGAATAACTTGATGAAATTTATGATACCATTGACGATAAGTCTGCTTAAGTCTGTAGATGGATTTCATTAATTTGCAAACCATATTCTTTGAATCTTTTGATACAAAGTTTTCTGGTTGCACCATATAACTTGTTTTATCAATATCACCATTCAGAAACGCAGTCTTTATATCCATCCAATGTAACTCAAGATCAAATTGTGCCACTAATGTCATAATTATACTGAATAAGTCTTTCGATGAAACTGGAGAGAAAGTTTCATTATAATCAATGTCTTCCTTTTGAGTAAAGCCCTTCACAATAACACAAACCTTATATCTTTTTACATTACCTTTTGAATCCTTTTTGGTTTTAAATATCCATTTACAACCAATAGGTTTCGCACCTTCAGGCAATGGAACAATATCCCAAATGTCATTATCTTTCATGGACTTCATCCTATATTCATGGCATCATTCCACTTTTGGGAATTAGAACTCTTGATGGCCTGATAAAAGTTGATTTGATCATCTTTCATAATTCCGATGTTATCCTCATGTTCTTGGAGAAATATGATATAATCATCTGAAATTGCATTTCTCATTTCTCTTGTGGATCTCCTCAATGGCATTTCCTCTCGAGGTTATTGATTTTCCTCTTTAGGTATAACTTAATGAATGTGATTAGGGAGAACAATATTGTCTTGTAATTCTGGTATTGTTTCTTATACAACATCAGGAATATGATCTTGATTAT